>CM040243.1:276415069-276516856 GCA_022545495.1 Chrysanthemum lavandulifolium
TGGCTAATAGCTCATCCGGGACAAGCGGGTCGATGACCCACTACTTAACCGGATAAGGATCCGAATGTGTCGGATCTTTGTTGCTCTAGGGTACTTGTTTGCGTTCTTTGGGAAGGATATATTGAAGGATAGGAATTTACTATAAGATTATTTTGGGTAAAAATGGATGGAAAGGTGACATAGAGGTTATTGAGGATCAAGAGGAGGATCATGTGTTTTTCCTGAATAGTCCTCTTGCTGAAATCTCTTGCACCTTGCGCAAGAGGATTTGTAGCTTCATCAACAACTAGAAGAGATCATGCTTCAAGGAATATCACATCCATTACGTTAAAATAAAATAATATGATATTGTTTCAAGGGTGTAATCTTAAATTATTTCAGTCTGGAGAATATGGTGCATGCTAATACATGATTAATCTAATCTGTATCGTTTCATACATTAAAGGAATTTTGTTTTGGGATAAGTCACAAGGGTAAGAGGACACATTAGCATACTCCATTATGTAATTTTAGGGCTAGGCCCATAATTAAGTTTAGAGTTTTGCATTTTCTATATATTTGTATCATGTGTTTATGCAATGGTTCAAGGAGAATAATAACATTTCTCAATAACATGGCATGGTACATTAAAGTATGTTTTATGGTGAGTTTAGAAACATATTCAAAAAGAAATCTGGATCGGCAACTAGTTTTGTGAAGCGTAGTGAATTAACATATTATAACACGGAGTAAAAGGTATATGGGTTGTTTATGACTGTAAATTGAATGGTTTAAAATCGACTAAAGTCTAAGGGCCCGTTTGGTTTGTTTGCTAGGAATGACAATGAGTATCGGATTTGGAATGAGGTGGAATGAAAATTGGTATGAAAAAGTGTATCATTACGATTGTTTATGTTTGGTTGATAAAATATGGTATGAAAAAGTGTATAGATATTTGAATTTTGTAGTGGAAAAAAGAAGGGCCCACGGGAATGGATTTCATAGATACCAAATTGGTGTGTAATGAATCTATGACTATGATATCCCATTTCATTATCGGGCCTACAAAACAAAACAAAACAAACACGGACTATGACTTTGAAAGTCATAGTCTCATTCCCATTCAACCAAACCAAACGGGCCCTTAATCTCATGTATATTACTATACATGTAACAATTATCGATGCTTGGGACCTTGGTTCGATTTTGACATTTTGTCTCGGCTTTTGGTTGACATGGATAAAAATCAAGTCAGGGAATCCGAAATAAATCTGATATGACGATCAATTATTCATCTCTAGTTTGCCCTCTTTAATAATTTTTCTAGCTCAGCCTTTAATTGTTGTGTATAAGAGTTCTTAATGCTTTCCTGTGGCATCCATTTTTTTTTTTAATTCTTATTTTTATTTTTTGAACGGCATCCTGTGTCATCCAATTTATAGATCGGATTAGAGTTTAGTCATGTAAAACAATTTTTTACACAATTTTATTTCCTATGATCTTACAAAGGTTTCTAAGATACTTTAATCCATGGTTGTCAGGATCCCGATCCTGATCTTAGGATCTTACGATTTTACGATACTGCAAAGCAAAAACTCCTGATCTTAGGATCTTACGATTTTACGATACTGCAAAGCAAAAACGATCCGGATCCTACATAGGATCTTTGCAAGCTTAAGATCTTATAGGATCCCGATCTTGACCATACGATCTTACGATCTAATCCGATCCGATCTTACTTTTCTCGGATTACAAACTAAAAAACTACAAATTTATGGATTGTTTGTTTGTAGAATTCAAAAAAACAACATGTTAATCTTTTTTAACATTTTATAATCATAATTTAGGACAACATTTATATGAAACATTCATAGTATTTTATGGTTATAATGTATTAGAAATTGTAGATTTGTATAAAATTACATAAAGTATTAAGAAATAACATTAGAATAGGATCTTAAGATCCCGATCCGATCTTACGATCACGATCTTGCAAAGACGAAAACGATCCTAGATAGGATCCCGATCTTGACAACCTTGCTTTAATCCATAGCTTACTTATCTAACTATCTTATAATAGAGGGATGCACTTCCCTCCTATTAATTTTTTAAGATTTCTATATATAGAGTTTTAAGCAAATACAAGTTACAAAGCATTAGTTACAAGTATCTAAAGCACATATAAAACTAAAAACACACTACTTATATATTACAATTAATACACTATTAAAAACACCCCTTCATTCAAAAATACATGTAAAAAGACATAATTTACAAGTAGTTGAAGCATAAATAATAAAAAAAAAAACACTATTTTTTTACATACAATTAATACATCTATAAATTACTTATATTAGAAAGAATTATTAAGTCTAATAAATCAATAAAACATTTGGCTATTATACAAAGCGTAGTAATAGGCATTTAACAAGAAGTGAGACCATTGAAAATTTCAAAAGCAAGCAAAAGTAACAGAAATTAAATGGCCATTTACAACCCGTTTGATATTGTATTTACTCCTCCACTCATCCAACTTTTCTCCTTTTTACGTATTAAAAAGTGCTATGAATCGTGAATTTCTTTTCTAAAATGAATGCTTACAAATAAAATAAAACCACTAAAACTAATAAATACCACGATTATATTTATTAAAAGCGTGTAACCACTAAACATCATTACAATCAATAATGATTATTAAAAGCGTGTAACCATAAACGCAATATATAAATCCACACAAACCATTTCATATTCGACCTCACCTCTAAAACATTTACACATCTCAAGTATCTCTAATCTCACGGATACACCAAGTCAAACCCTAGCCAACCACAACATAAGTCGACACCACACTTGTGACGATCTCCTATTGACTCAAACAAACAAAAGTAACAAAATCCCATATATGAGTTACCCTATACACCAATAAAGAATGAAACACAAAGCATATGAGTGTCGTGACCGCGATGTATGGTGGTTAGGAGATATGTATTTGGAAGAGGCGTAATCATCCATCGACGGAGGAAAGGAAAATGACGTAATGATGTGGAATCGGTTATGATCGGATCAAAGTTGGTTGCGAGAGAACTTTGACGGTTAAGGCTTGTGATAGGTGGTTACGTGATGATTGTGGTCGATCTTTGGTGGTGATAGCCATATATTTTGTGAGTAGTTAAGGGATGTAAGGAGAGAAAAAATGTGGTGGTTGGAGGTGAGGGATAGGCTCTGGAGTAAATTTGCTTTTCCATATGTCAATTATTTATGTATACATTGGATTTTTATTTAGATGTGAAGAGAGCATTTTGTAGTCAACTTTTTAATAAAGGAAATTGTCTCTATCAAATCATATTGATAAAGTTCGTGAGTCATTACCAAAAATACCGGATGTTACCATTTAATGACATCATTTACGTCTCTTTTAAAATTATTTAAATACTCATAGAAAATACTCCGATACTTATTTTTAAGAAAATAATTTGCACACTCACTTTTTTTATGGGCACACTCCCACTTATGCAATAACATGTTGTATTGTGTATATATATTGTATTAACTGATTATACACCGGAGTGTGCAAATCAAAAAATAATGTGTACAAATTATCTCCCTTATTTTTTGTTTTAAGAAATATAAAGTTTACTCACATTTTATCATTAATTTATGTAATAAAATATATAACTTGTACTCGTGAGTCATCAGTTTTGATTGATAGCAACTGTAAAATGAAAAATATATACTCCCTCCGTCCCATATTAAATAACCATTTTGAATTTTCTAAGTATTTCTTTCTTAACTTTGACCATAAATATTTTTGGTTGTGTTATATGATATTTGATGCAAAATATATGAATAGATTGAGTTTTAAATGTATTTCCACTACGTATTACTTTTATCTAATATTATATAACACAAGCAAAAATATTTAAGGTCAAATTTGTAAACAAAAGACTCGAAAAGTCAAACATGGACATTTAATATGGGACGGATGGAGTATATAAACAATACTGTTTTAATCTTCACAAACTTTAGAATGTTTATATTTAAATTATTTTCTTAACATGTACAAACACTTTATAAAATTTGATATTCTGCAAACACTTGATAGAAAATTATATTAGATATTTAAGATGTGTAGATTCTTGTATGGTATAAATTTTTTATCACATTGTCTCCTAACCATATGCGACTATAAGTCACTCTCAAGCTCTTGAAAATACAATGACTATCTTTAATAAATCGCCGAAACATCATTGGGTACAATACTCTTTTAACATAGATAGTTTGTTTTTGTTTGAACTTATCCCAACAAAAATTATGGAGTTCCTCGTATATAGATTTTTAGCAAATAAAACTAATTAAACCAGATATACAATCAACTAATGCATCAATACTTATGTACATTGGTGGTCAACACCTGTACTTAATGTAATTTTAAAACACCCCTTAATACAAAATGTCATTAATAAAATATAATGTACAGACTAAGGTAATCGTTAAACACCCCTCCTTAAAATTTTCAAGACAATTCAAGAATAATTTTTAAATAATACAAATTTTTATTTTAATAATAGTACAAACTTATGAATAAAAAAAGTAATAAGATTATATTATGTTCGAACTTTCAAAATAAGAAAAAAAATGTTAAAAGTGGCATTTGATAAAATATAATCAACGACCTCAAAATTTCAATAGTTTACCGTGGCAAAAGAGTCTCATCATCTTTAAACTTATTTTCACCATAAACAAATAACATAAAAAATTGTTCACGAGAATGTGAATTACAGAAGACCGCCATGCGCCTTGGCAATCGCTAGTTAATTAGTTTATGAGCACACCCACATACTACTTAGTCGAAAGCCTTGGGTGACTAAAGTTGGCTTTTATTCAAATATCCAGCATAACACATTACATGTTTCTCAAGTTCATAAATTCGGAGTTGATACACAGAATATAGAAAAACCGCTTTAATCTTGAAATATTTTCTTAAGGTACTTATGATTAGTATAAATATATAGCTAGAGTTCATCTCCCATTTAATCAACTCTTGCAAACTTTCCGATCCAAAGTCTTCACCGGTAGTTGTTATTTGGACTTTTGAGACTATCTAGTTTAATAATCAATTGGATATTTTACGAATACTTAAGAAATATGAAATTCAAATTAGTTTTGAGAGAAAGTCTTTCAATTTGATAAACGAAGACTATTACTAACAAAATAAACTCTTGATAATTTTCAAATTTATTATGTGTGTGTTAAGATTATCCGTGTACTATATGTTTGATTGTTTCATGTCTCATGACGATCTATAAATATGGTACTAATTAAGCAATATACCAAACAAGTAACCTTGAAAGTAATGGCACCTAATAGTAGATTTATACACAATCAAATCAAATGTTTTGTAGTTTAGATTTTCATAACAATAACAATATAACTAACATAAGCAATTGGAATTCAGGCATTCCAATCTCATGTATACCCCTAATCTGAACTAACTGAAAATAAGGTATTAAATGTTCGATAGTAATCAAAGTTTAATCAAAGTAACTGAATTCTTAAATCAACTATCGTTAAGCTTACATGAAAATGATGTAAATCAACTAGATTAATACATAAAAATAGGGTAAATAGTTGACAAAACTTGATTTTCTCAAAGAAAAAAGTGTTGTATAAATCAGTTGTTTGGAATTAACTTGGTCATGCAGTAACTTAATTCAGATTTGTCATAGGAATAGCAAAGCGAGTTCCGATAACTTAATTTCTGAGGAACATAAGAACATTGTTAGGTTGTTGTTAACAATACCTTAATTTCAAAATATAGATGATCAGTCGAGATTAATAAAAATAAACATTTCAAGTGTTAGTTAGATAGAATGATGAAATTCGGATATGTCATATGAATAGCAAAGCGAGATCAAACTTTTGTAGCATGTATCATGTTATCTGATAATATTTTACCGTTTTATCATCAATGAATAGTATGTTACGTACGTGCATGGTAATGCAAGCTTCCATATTTATTTGTTATATATGCTTGTGACTTGGTGTGATTCCTACATGCTTCCCAAAAGAAATTCGAGCTATCTATTTTATTTTGTTTTCATCTTTATTCCAATATATTTCTACATATGGATTCATCAAAGAATCAAATCCTTAAGGAAATTCCAGGCACCATTAGAGTATACAAAGACGGCCACTTCCTTAAACTCAGTGGCACCGATGTTGTCCCAGCAGGCATCGACCCTTCCACGGGCGTTCAATCCAAAGACGTCGTTATCTCACAAGCATCTAATGTCTCTGTTAGGCTCTACATTCCCAAAATAACCACCAATTCCGACATAAAGAAACTCCCTCTTTTATTCTATTTTCATGGCGGCTGTTTTATAGTAGAAACAACCGCCTCACCAAAATACCATAACTTCCTTAACCTCATATCATCTGAATCCAATGTTGTAGTAGTGTCCGTAGACTATAGGACTGCACCTGAGCATCCTGTCCCCACTTGTTTTGAAGATTCATGGGAAGCAATCAAGTGGGTCGAGCAACATGTTAATGAAAATGGACCCGAACCGTGGCTTAACAAATACCCGGATTTTTGTCAAGTATCTTTTGCAGGAGATAGCGCAGGTGGCAATATGTCACACCATATGGCAATCCGGGTAGGGTCGGAAAATCCTCCTAACAGAATGTGTCTCAAGGGTATTATATTGCTTCACCCGTATTTTTGGGGAAATGATAGGATGGGGTCAGAGTCGAGTCACCCATGGAAGCAACTAATAGAAGATTTATGGAAGTTTGCTCACCCGGGAACGAGTGGATTGGATGACCCGCTGTTCAACCCGGACAAGGATCCGAAAGTGTTGGACCTTTGTTGCTCTAGGGTACTTGTTTGTGTTGCTGGAAATGATATATTGAAGGATAGAGGATTTTTTTATAAGGATATTTTGAGTAAAATTGGTTGGAAAGGTGAGATTGAGGTTATTGAGGATAAAGGGGAGGATCATGTGTTTTTCCTTAGTAACCATTCTTCTAATAATTCGTGTAACTTGCGTAAGAGAATTTCTAGTTTCATCAACCACCTCAACAAATAGAATTGATCATGCTGCAAGAGAACATATTTCCAGCAATCTAAAACAAAAGTAATACAATAATATTTGTTGGAGAGTGTTCTAATATTTTTTAGCATGTTAAAAATAAAACAATGGCATGTTCAATAATGCAAAAGGTGAGTACATAGTGGAAATATGATCTTTTATGCAAATTTAATCGTTCTAACCATTATTTCACTTGATTATGTGACATGATTATATTGGTTAACTTGGTGATTCAGTTGTTTGGTGTATAATATGGTAGACTAATATTTATAACGGATTGTGGTTTGAGTGTTATAATATGCAAATGAGCTAAAGGAAATGTGGACTTGAGGGTTTAACTGCAATTGGCCATTAATATAATGGGGCACGCTAGTTTATATATGATGGCAAATTTGTCAATTAAGGATTTAAGACGATTGAAGAGTGTTAGTGACAATTAAGTTTGTGACTGAAGATCCTGTTGATATATCGATACGGTAGATTATTCAGTCCATGGTACGTAGTACATAGTGGGTCTCCATTAGATGGTTTCAAAACTCTCTGTTGAATAATGAAAACCTCGTAGGTTATTATGTTTATTACATATGAGAAAACTTAAAAACCATAAACTTACAAACGAGCTTGGCTTATTATTCATTTAATACTCCTCCGTAATTCGAGAGGCTAAATCATTAAAACTCGAATTAGAGGAAAGAATTTAATTAATAAAACATAAAGTTAAACATAAAAACTAAACTAAAGATAGCTATCTTAACAAAAATATCAAGACTTTGATAGGTACCCAGCCGCGTAATCCTAAAAAGAGTGATTTTGTTTTCTTTTCGACGATTGTCTGACTTATAACCGCACGTGATGGAGAGTCCGACTGGTGGAGGCAGCGATTCCAATTTGCTTTTCTTTAGAATTTAATTATGAATCTACGGCCGCTGACGGCGTCACCTAACACTAAACGGATTAAGAGTTATAAGCAAAACAATGAGCGATTGTTGTTTCGATTCCGGTATGTTTTCTTCAAAATTTAATTATGAAGCCATGAACGGTGACCTCTTCAGTTAACTCCTTACGGTTTGAGAGTTATGGCCGAAACAGTATGCTACCGATTTGAAGAGGATTTCGTTCTAGGTTAAGTTCCATGATGTCCCTATGGCAACATACACAGGTGATGGTTTAAGTATGATTGCTTCTAAACTGGGTATGCCCATGATCCTTTATTCATATACGAACACAATGTGCGAGTAGTCGTTGGGTAGGAATAGCTATGCTCGTGCACTTATTGAGTTAAATGATTGAAATGATTTCAAATATCACTTGGTTACTACGATTCCTTTGTTAGATGAACCTAGTTACACTCATATGACTATTAGAGTAAAATACGAGCAGACACCTCCAAGATATGGTTCATGTATACTTGGCCATACGGATACTCAATTCTTCAAGAATGCTAATGTTCCTAAAACTAATGTTGCATCGAATGGAGAAAAAAGAGATGGGTTTACTGTGGTTAGACGCAAACAACATGTGAACACTTTGGGTTTTAGAACAAAGAGTAAATTAGAGTATCGACATGTTTCTAAAAGGCATGGTAACAAGGCAAGTAAAAAGGTGAACGAGGCTAGTACACATGGTACTTCTATGCGCCCTAATGTGGTTAACAAAAAGGAAACTGATCCGGTTTTATACAATTCTTAACATAGTCGATAATGATGATGATGTTGCTATTATTGGTGGATATGGTGCAAAAAAGACAAAGCTAGTTCTAGTAATAAGGTACCTATGAATTCAGATGATATAAATATGGTTGATCCAAGGAACTCGTTTGAAGCGTTGAAGGAAAAATGTAATCGTGAGTGTAGGTACTTCAACCTTGAAAACGAAATCGGTAGTTCCATGAGGGTGAAACTACTAGGGATGAGAAGCAAATGGCTAATGCGGTGCTAACTCAAGACGAGGATAGTGACAATGAAGTGGAAGATATTTTTAATGAAACAATAGATTTCATGGCATGCAAGAGTGGAGGTGGAATCCGAAATAAGAGCCTATACAAGCGCTGAAAAGATGACTATGATTATAACTCGTATGATGATGATGACTAAGAAGATTTTACTGAAGAGCAACTAGCTTTTTGTGATGCTTTTGATATAAAGGTTCGTGGTCATTCTAGACTTTATAATTTAATAGAGTAGTTTTCATAAGTCTTGGTTTGTCATACTTATGATAGGTTTGGTTTAAAGCACGAATGGTGCATTTGTTATTCTTATTTTTTACCGCTATGTGATGTGAGATTCACTCACATCTTATGTACTTCAATATTTTGTTGGTGTAATAAAATTTAACGGGGTATTATACACCTCTTACCCTAAAAAAAGCATTGATTACGGTTAATCTGGTGAAGGATAGCACTTTAAGGGACGAACTACTAGAAATGGTTTGTATTATGCAGGCGACAATACAAGGAAAAAAAGATGAAGGAGATCATACAACTCGAGTATAGCCATGCAAAATATTGCAGGAGTGTTGTCGTGTTTTTATATGACGATATGGGGTGTGGCACATCTATTTTTGAAGAATGTATTAAGCAGTTGAAGAGACTTGACGAATTCATTGTTGCGAAAAATAATTTTCTTGAAGATTTGCATCAATTATGATTAAGTAGCATGCATGTCAATATTTTGTTCTTCAACTTTATATGATGTGTGTATATCTCACTTATCTTTTAAATATATAAAATACAATTTTGTTTTTAGTCATTGTTCAATTCTTTTACATTTTTTGATAAATAATATTGGATACAATTAATAATACAAAACGTCCAATTATAATGTCCTGTTTTTTTGTCGCGTGACCTCATCTTCGCAACTGGATTGCATCATTTTTCATTTCGGTCCGGTCTTAATCTGATGTGCATGAAAACGGACAAGAGGATGTGTCATCATGATCGAAATGAGACGGCGGTGAAGATGGCGTAATTTTTAGAAACAATAAATTAAGGTGCGTGCAAGGAGATATGAGCGATTATGTGACATTGGGCGCATAAGGGTAAACTCGACAAAACGTGATTCGGTTTTTTAATTTTTCCAAAATGTCACAAAGTTGAGTTAAGTTGAAAATAAGTATTATCTAGGATGTAACTTTTCCAAATTTCCCTAGTATTTTTTTATATATAAGGTAGTGTTAATGAATTACGTGATTGAGAAAAAATAAATCGGTTTAATGTATAGAGGTGTTGAGATATAAGTTTGGAGGATATGGTTGAAGATGACAAATTTTTGAAACGATGAATGTATAGTAGGGAAAAGAGATGTCATTTTTTCTTCAAATTTGAAGATGTTTAGAAAGATTTGGTTAGAGAAGGCCTTAGAATGGGATTTTTTTTTACAGAAATCGAAACTTGGTTCTCTTTATGTAATGTGTCGATTATGGCAACCAAAAAGTTGCAAAAAAACAAACCATGTTATAAGTAGCATCCTTTTTTACATATATATGCATTTTCTTGGGTGTGATATAATAACTAGTTCTAGTGTCCATCGACTATAGGACATCCTCTGAGCATCCTGTCCCGACTTGTATGGATGATGCATGGGAAGCAATCAAGTGGGTCGATCGCTCAACATGTTAATAGAAATGGACCCGACATGTGGCTAAACGAGTATCCGGATTTTAGTCGCATGTTTTTGGGGGGAGATAGTGCGGGTGGGAACATTGCACATCATATTGGTCTTCGGGCGGGTCCGAAAATATTATAAAGGTTGAGGGTTTAATATTGCTCCACCCATTATTTTGGGGGAAGGATCGGATCGGGTCAGAGTTTCGTGAGCATCCAGGTAAGAAATTAGGTTGTGATGTACGGATGTTTGTTTGCCCGGGAACAAGTAGATTTGACGACCCATTAATAAACCCGAATAAGGATCCAAAAGTATCGGATCTTGGATGCTCCAAAGTGCTTGTTTGTGTTGCTGAGAATGATATATTAAAGGATAGAGGGTTTTACTATAAGGACATTTTGGGTAGAAATGGTTGGAAAGGTGACATAGAGGTTATCCAAGATAATGGGGAAAACCATCTGTTTTTCCTACATGCTTCTTCTGCTGAAAATGCTTGTGCTCTGCGAAAAAGAATTCGTAGTTTCGTTAACAAATAGAAGAGATCATGTTCAAATAAAAGGTACCAAATTGTTTGGGGAGTGCTGTTCTCCCACATAAAAGAATATAGTTTTCAAGATTATATCAATATATGCTATGCTATGAAGAGCAGTTTTTAATATATACGCATTACTTGATCGCCTAAAACTTAAGCTTGGGTGTTAAAACTTTTGCCGAGTTGCAATGGATAAATTTATGGAGGACACGGAGCATTTAGATCTTTCGGACTCGGATATATAAGTAGATCTGGAAGACGTTTAAGGGGTGTGTTGGTGTTTTGTAACTTTTTCAAGCAAGTGTGTGGTATCTTGGTGGTGTTTTTGGAGGAGTTTACTTGCTATTTGATTCATTCCATTACGCCCGTAACTCCATTTTCATTCCATAGTTACCCCCAATTTTTATTTCATTACATTCCGACATGAAATGACATTTTCTAATATAACATTTGCTCCCGTTATTTCCAATGTCCATTACAACGTACCAAACAAGATGTGTAAATGATTCATTCCATTACAAAATAATTACAACTAAACAAGACAATAGAATAGTAATGACTCATTCAATTTTTATTTTCATTTCATAACATCTTTCATACCATACCTTCATCATTCAATTCCTTAAAACAATTCAACACGCTACACGGATAGATTTTATTACAAACTTTTTCTGAAAGGTAAACTTACAATGTCACACTATATATATCACTTGATCGATACCGCTAAGCAATAAGCCTTTTGGTACCTTTATTATGATATTAATGATGAAAAACACACTTAAAAAATACACAATGATACAGATATATTTGCTATGCAATGAAATATTCACAAGGAACTTATATGATAATATCATACAAGAACTTGCTGAAAAGCTTCATGTACCTTGCTTGAAGCGCAATGACAATCGATAAGCTCCCATCTTTGGTCGGGCTTGGTAAAATAATACTTCGACCTGCTTCCGGTGCAACAGCACCAGGCCCCATATATATTGGTCGTTCCCAACCGAAGTCAGTCTCATGAAGAGGGAGCGTAATCCAACTAATTATTTCAAGATTAAAAGAATTACAAACTTGGGCCTCGGGTTCCAGCGTCTTCAGAGCGGGAATGGGTTGTAGTTCCAAATAGTCAATTGCTGACCTTAGATAGTCATTGTTCATAATAGCTAATGCATCCCGGATTTTACTAGAAGCATACCAACTAGGACTTGATTGAATGTCTCCAGCTAGTGCTATTGCAGTGGTTGTAAAGATGCCATTCCCAAGATAGCCAGGTGCTAGTTTTGGCTGAAGGCGAGTGCGGCCATCAATCGGGATAAAGAGCCTGGTCTCTTGATCACCCGACAGCCCGCGGGCTTTACACACACACATCCAAACATGGCCAGCTAGTATTTCAAAGGTGCTATAGTTGATAGTATTGCCACCTTCTTTTGATTTTGCTTTGAGCATGTTTAGTTGGTCTCTTGTAACTTTGAAAATTGAATTGATGTTCTCATCTAAAGAGGATTCAAGTGACGATTTTATAGGAGAGGGCTCGTATTCAACATGCTTAAAAGTTGGTTGTGGTGGGTCACGAGCACGGAGGAAGGTACGGTCTATGATGGGTGGCAAGGTTATGCCAAGGCCACGAGCCACATTGGACCATGTGTTGAGGCAGTAGAGCATAGATGCACCATCTGCGACACAATGGTGAATGCCGAGTCCCAGTGAAACTCCCCCACATTTAAAGAAAGTTACCTGCTTAAAATCGTTTTTGTTTACTATGATTGATACGGAGTATAACATGTAAATGAAGTTCAAAGAAGTATAATTTTGAAGGTCTTCAAATTTACTAGGAATTATGATTTTTCATTGTCAAGATTTGTTAAACACAAAATTCAAGCTATTTTCCTGCTATTTTAACACTCAATAATTATCACGATTTCCAGCTTAATTTTGTTTACTGGATCTTAATTTAGCGATGTCCTTTTTGAGTTGTTTCACCTTTTTAGAAAATATTACATACTTTTAATTTGGATATGTAATGCATTTAAATTTTTAAGTGTCATTCTTATGTTCCTATGAAAATGCCTATGTACTCCTCCATCACATAATAAGGGTCGATCGCCCCAAGACTCTGATAACCAATGTTAATTATGTTTATGTTAACAAAATTTGAAATTAAGTGATTTTGTATGTGATCTTGTAGTTACCTGCACCATGACTATTGGAATGGATTCAATTCCATGTGAGTAGTCAATTTTAGGAAAAAGTTTTTGGAGCTCCAACGTTGGTGCAAAATCGCCAAAATAATCTATTACAACGTTTGACTCGGCTTCCACAAACAATACGCCTTGTCCTTGACAATCAATCTCAATCCGGCCATGCTTGTCTTCTTTCAATCGCCCTGCCAAGGGGTAAAACGCAACCAAAACCTTGCTTAGGGCCTCTTTCATCACTTTTGTATCAAAGAAGTTGGCAGTGCCATTCCATCGGTAAAATTGCACACCCGTTGTGTGACAATTCGGGGCCACCAGGTCAACGTTGGAGCTCCATACATTTGTCCTTGGTGTATCCTCCGCCGGCACCACCATGGTTGATCCTCTTAACACGATCTTCATGATATCCTTCCTACAAATAATCGAAAAATAGTTATCATGAATGCTATATCCAATTTGTAATTACGAAGTTGAGATGAGTTATGCTTGGTAAAATAACTTTTCACTCTAGAAAAGGCGCAATTTATAAAATTGTAGTAATCCTGTAATATCGATCAATAAAATGTCATCCTTCCCTTTTAGAAGTTTTTGATAGATTGTAATTTAAAATTCGACACAAAGATAAATTAAAATAGAACGATTGACAATATATGTTTTTATTGACACCAATTAACAAATTACATAACCTAACCCCTAAGACCAACCGGAGTGGGAGGTGAGGGAGGCATGGCGGCGCCTCACCTCACTCGTGAACCCCTAAACACACCTTTTTTCACGAGTGAGCATGGGAAAAAAAGGAAGTAAATGTGAGTGGCTTACTTTTAAAAATCCGTGCAAAGTGTGATGTTTTATATATTAAATATTCAGTTTGTAAGTATGTGTGGATGTTTAGTGGGGTATATTTGTATAAAATGTGTATTTTAATGAAAGATGCGGGAAGGTGAATAAAACGGGTGAAATGTGAGAGGGAGTGAGAAAAAGTGAGAGGAGAGAGAAAGTTGATGTGACGCTAACATATATGAATGTTACGCAATAATTTTTTCACCCTTCTCATTTTTATTTACCGGGTGTAAAAACCTTTTACCCAAAAAAAACATATATTAACGATTGATTATCTGATACACTTTAGTATGAAAGATCGATCATTAGTTAACCATCAGATTCGACCTTTATTTCCTAAACAAAACATTTACCTATTAAATTTGTTGAACACGAGATAGAATAGGTGGTTGCGAAAGTGTTTATATACTAATTCTCACGGCTCAGTTCTATCACAACTTGCAGTAGTCAATTAGATCGAGTTGCATTATAGTAAAGCTAGAATATTAAACAAACTCCATAATGAAACGAAACAACATTAACAATTCATACGAAAAAACAATGGTAGTACGTAGATTCGCACATGTAATCTAAATAATGGACAATTGTCCAAAAATATATTACACTTGACAATTTTTTAGTTTAGTTAGGCTATTTGTTTTTTATTTACTATTAAATAACTAAACTCTTCATTCTTAATTTATTGTGTAATAAACTCTTAATATCCTCCTTTATTGTGTGATGGATACACATGCAACATACAACAATATGAGTGTTAAAATTAAGCATTCGTAGATTTAATAAAGAACAGGATTGTTAACATGGTAAAATGTTTAATCACATGCAATAAACAGAAATGAAATAAAGTTTTTAAAGACGTATTTTGTAGTCCTCGAAAATCCTGTGGCCTCGTTGCACATTGCATGCAGATTGCACAGGTCAAACGACATGCAACACTCTAAAGAGATTTTAGAAGAATCTTGAACAAGACGGATTTCAAGTTCTATTCTTCTCGTTTAGAAGCCAAAGTCACTAAAGTCTTGCTTTCTAATTTCTTCTCTGGAAAAGAGATACTTGGAGGTAACATAGCAATATTTTTTCCACTTCATTTAAATACATGTTAGATTTACCTTAGTGTGTAGCATCCATATCATGCTGCCATAGTCGTCCTAGCAATATGCCAATATATGACATGCCTCCATATCCACAACATCGCAAGTAACTATCATTGTAATGTTTCACAATAGTGAGTGAATCTTACAAATTTCGGTCACTTTTTTAACTAGTCCCTTCTTAATCCAACCAGTCTGATAAGGATTTGGATGAGGCTTGGTTGTTAACTTAAAAGCTTTAACCAAAGCCCTAGACACCAAATTCGCCACTTCCTCCATCAATTATAATAGAGCTAACCTTTCTTCACCAAGCACTTAGTTTGAAAAATCTTATTACGTTTGAAGAATCACTAACCTTTGATGAACACAAAATCAGTTGGATAAGATAAGTAACTTGTTCCGCTTCTCCTTCCAAGCCCTTAGTATATTCCAAACATTCTTCCTTTTGAAATGCCTTATCAACAAACATTCACTCCTCATCCTCATCTTCTGCATAATAAGTACTCCTTTGTGGGCATGCATTAGACCTATGACTCGATAACCTACATCTAAAGCATTTGGAACCCGAAGGATTAACAAAAGGATTAGAATTCGACGGTTGACCATCCTTGTACTTTTCTACTTCACTTCTACCGGCCTTTGAACTTGAAGTAGTAGTAGTAGACGTAGAAGTAGGAAGAGTGAGTTGCCTTTTGATTAGGCCGACCCTCATGACTAGCTAAGGTACTTGAACTTTCTCCGGTAGAACGCCTATACCCAATCACAAAGCCATTATATCCGCCTTGGTAGCCAAATTTTAGGCTTGATTCACGGAGCAAACGGATATCAAACTCAAATTTTCTTTAATTGATGAGTTCAATCCACTTATGTATCTAGCCGCTTTGTTCCTCCCTTTCCTTAAGTTACAACGAGCGTAATATTAAAAATTCACCCGTATACTCGGCCACAATTCTCTTACCTTAAACATAATTATGATATTGATGGAATAAAATTTGTTCAATGTCGAGTGGAATAAAATTTGTTCAATTACCTTAAACATGTCGCTTTCCATGTCTCCGACGGTTGTCTTGTTCACGTTGCCACAAGCTCCAACAAAATAAATAAATTTTACAATTTAAACTTAGGGATAATCCGCAATGTTAGGAAAGCTATATGTCAATTTTTGTAACAAGGATGGTCTTTCCTTTTTTATGTCATGTAAGCGCTATGATCATATGGGAAAGCATCCTACGACCAACAACATCCAAATATATAAAAGAAAGCAAAAAATTACAACTTATATTTGTTATACACTTATACCCTTCAAAGATTTTCTAATTGGCGAATTGGCCATTCTTTATAGCCTTTGCGGCATGTATCATACGCAGCCAACGGCAGGGATGATTTCCCCTGATCATATATATAAATTTCATTACGTTTGGTACCTAAGGACGGATTTCGTAATGGCAACTAAAAGTAAAGGACTATTTATGTAAATTTTCATTTTAACATAAAGGCATAAGTTTAGCAATGATTTTCGCATAGACGGGTAACTTTCAAAGGACTAGTTATGAAAATTTGTGTTACATGTTTGGCTTGACTTTACAACGGCAGATAAACACAGGATTGATTCTATTAAAATACAAAAAAAATCATTAAAACAACCAAAATTATATATATTTAAAATAATATATATATATATATATATATATATATATATATATATATATATATATATATATATATATATATATATATATATATATATACGATAAAGATCAAAGAAAAGACAAATATCCGTAAAAGATAAAAACATTTTTTTTCAAAAAGTTCTCGAAAAATTCCCAAAAAATTCCACAAGATCGGGTATTATGGTGCATGAAAAAGTTGTGAAGGATTTTTTTTCTAAAAGTGGATATTTTTCCGAAAAATACGTTTGTGCATTAAATCGTTTTTTTGTGCATCAAAAATTGGTTTTTGCGCCCAACTTCTTTTGACTTTTCTATCAAAATAACATTGCACATCTGACTAAAACAAGTTGAAAATTTTATGCATCAAAAATCTTTTTGCGCATTAAAAATCATTTTTTGTGCATTAAAAAAAACGTATCAAAACTCAAAATTATAAAAAATATTTTCACAAAAGTTTTTTGCACCAACATACCCGATCTTGTGGAATTTTTTTGGAATTTTTTTAGATTTTTTTTTAAATCTTTTTATTCTTTTTACGGATATTTATTCTTTTTAAGGATTATTGTCGCACATTTTTGTATTTACATCTTATTCTATTAAATCTTTGCATAGAATAAGAGAAAACAATTTTGTGCAAAAATAATATGTGTAACAAGCAAGGATTTTAAATCTTGCATTGCGGCATGATGTTTGTATACGATGTTGTTGCACATATCGTAAATATCAGTTTTTTCAAACTAAAGAATTGCAGTTTTGGGTTTTCTTATGCGATTTTTATTATAAATGTAACAGCTACTGCTCATCCGTCGAAGTCTATGGCATTAGTTATATTGCTAAAATTAGGTCTTGTTTTGTGTATCCCATAATCAGCTTTAGCTTCTGTGAAAATGATTCATTATCTGCAAGAGCTTGTAAAACACATATGCAAGAGAACACTAAAACACCAACACTTAAATCGTAAAACATATTATCAAGGGAACACTGAAACAACATGTAATAGAATTAATAGTTTTCACAAAAGATTGTCTATGATATAGTAAGAATTATCCACTTTCACCCATTGGCAGTCCGACACATTTTCACACCATGCGCACTCGATTCATCAGATAACAGTCTCGAAACACAATACTCTATATACCATACTGAACCCACAATCGCTAGGAATTAAATATATCTAACCTGCACATAACTATAAAAGTCTCAATGTCGTTAGACGCTAAACATCATCTACATACAAAACATATGCAATTTTAATCTCCAAAACATAGAAAACCTAATCAACATCTCTTGTACATAGTTATTTATCAAATCACATATTTACGAAAATTTACTTTTCCATGCATAACTTAACATGATATATCGTAAGTGACATAAATTAATCACCACACTGTTTCAACTACATGATAACTCAAAATAAAGCCATGAAAACTTATATGAAAAGCCGGATTATCATCACAACTCAAATCCTCAAACCCAAGCTGCATATCTGCATCCCAAAGAAAAACAATGAAACCTGAACAACCCCACCCTCTCACGAAGCCATAAGAATAAAAAAGACCACAAAAGTGATTACTCTTCCATCAGTATACCACACAAACGATAAATAAAACATGCGAATGACATTAAAAATTTCCCAACATGGATTGTTCAATAACTTGTTTAACGATATCATCATACACCAACCTAAATTGAAACATAGATTGTTAAACTACGTAGTTCATCACATAATCATCATGACCTACATCACCCAAACATGAACAAAGCCACATCCCCGCGAAACGTCACAATGAAAAAACAACAAAACGATGCACTTCCACTATCCCAAATAATTTTTATTTGCTCCAATTGTTAAGCTCGAAAAGTTGGCCCTTTAGCGGATCCGGTCATGGGTTCACCTCACGAATCTTGTTTTCCCAAATCTTCTACCTTAGTGAATCGATGATGATGTTGTATATGAGATTGTAGGAAAACTAACATATGTCAACAATTAGCGAATATAAACATTTATTTTAAAATAGTAAATATGAACCTAAAGATTCTAACCTATGATATCTCTTAGTGTTCCAATAGTCCCATTTGTTTTGTTGGCACTATTCAGCACATCATCTAAAGTGAAATCAACAGCTCCAATTTTGCTCGACGTATTGAAATGAAACTGGAATATGTGTTTCTCCCCTTCTATTGCTAGTATCTCTGCTGGTATTCACTGGAGGTCGGGTGTTTAGAGCATCTGAACCAACTTAGGACATGAATATCCGGTGATGACATCGGCACACGGGGTGAAGAAAGTAAATAACGCTCTTGCTGTTCCATCCGACACAAAGATTTTAAATTATACATGTATGCTCAAAATCGATATTCAAAATGTGAGCATCAGTTTTTAGGGTCACTGTAGCGCGCAGTTTACTAGGATATTACTTATAGGTGGTCCACAATCTACGCACACCCAAACTCAATCATCATTTCTCAACTTGCTCGTGCACTCACTGCATATGTGCAATACCAATATCTAGATCTATTGGAAGTAAGTATTGTTGCTTTACGTGTGAACCTGACACCCTGTAACCATAAGTAAACATAAGACTTTTTTTAAATACAATGCCAAATACTACTTAATACATGGCTAAACTATACAACATGAAAAAGTGTATGATGTAAGCTTAAGGGTCATTCGTTTCATGGTAGCCTGCCTTGTAGCTTTCTAGGTTTTGCTGAAGTAGAAAAGCTAAAGAATATCGGTTCGTTAGCCCCTTTTTTTCACGATCTTCGAACGTTATTTGCATACGTCAAGTGGCGGATTCATGTTGTATTTTTTTCCTGTATCTATTCCATAGTCACAGGTAAATAGCCATCTCACATGCGAAAAAACTGTTGTTAAAAAACTACCATGCTAAATTTGATTCTAGCGCAAGTTACTTACTCAGCCCGAGAATGCTCAACTTCTAGAATGTCCGGATTTAAGTAATAGTGAGTTGCCGGTGTGACAGAGAACTGCAAGTTTGTAATGTTAACGATCAATTCTATGAGTGCATATTCCTTTCAATAAGTAAATGTTCTTACATTACTTTAAATCTTAAGTAATTACTCCTGTAACGTGACACCCGACATGAGCTGACAGTGATAATGATGGGCCTCTCCATTGTTGTTATTGTTTTTTTTTTATTATTATTATTACTATTATTATTATAAATCACTTTAATAGAAACTTAAGACATTTACAAAAAACTAGTAGAAAGCTGAGATACTATCAAGGTCCCCACTCTTTCAGCTATAGCGAAACTAATCATACTAAAGATTCGAACAACACGTGCTCCAATGTCTTGAGTCATATAGAACTCTCATATCCGCTTTAGCAAGGTAGCCTGATAGTGGATTTTTGCAAAACCACAAAAGTTTTACAATCCTCCTAGGAAGTGCACCTAATCGTTGTAGTGTAGTATAGGTAGGACACGGAGGATTGATCGTTCTCTAGGGGAATACTCTTCTCAAAGCCGAAGTGTATGCCAAAATAGGTCTAAAGGTGACGGATGAGTCTTTTTGTAATTTTATAATTTTTTAGAAAGAAAATTAAAATCTCGAAGTTTGAATAGTGGGTGTTTTAACTACTAACTAGCTAAAACAAAACTAAATAAACTAAAATTAAACTAAGTGCAAGAAAAGTCAATTAGTGGTAACTTTTATGATAGGAAAATGTGTTTACTTAGATTTCTTTACTCTTTAGTTATCTCTTATTTATTAGCCGAATTGTCACGTCCTTGTTTTAATTAGAGCATTATATTCCTTGTTATTAGTCGTAGGAGGTGCCAAATGCCCTAACTCTATGAACGATAAGTCTCCCCAAGAAGCTTAAAGTCTATTAAGTCTCCTAGTATCTATAAGCCGCAATTCACTCAATAAATACAACGAGAAAAACTACTAGTGCACTCTAGGGTTGCGTTTAATAAGATGGACAAGCTAGTTACATAAA
The DNA here is from genome assembly GCA_022545495.1 of Chrysanthemum lavandulifolium. NCBI lineage: Eukaryota > Viridiplantae > Streptophyta > Magnoliopsida > Asterales > Asteraceae > Chrysanthemum > Chrysanthemum lavandulifolium. Next base: position 276,436,037 of record CM040243.1, read on the forward strand.
AGAATTAAGCTACTTTTCTTATCCTAACGCGAGGCAACTAATTAAACAAGAGACGTCAATCAATAATTAATAACTAGGTTTCATTAGATTTATGCAAACACTAATAAATCTAGCCTAGCATGTTAAAGTGAAGAAAACAAAAAGCATATAATCAGATAACACACAGAAATATTGAATGATTAAAGAGGGATTACTTAACTTCAATTAAACATGAGCTAAAGTGACTGAAAAACCTTCACAAAAGTTGTGAAATTTGTCTAGGGTTTTGCCTCTCCAAAGTGTTACAAAAATAATGAAAAACATGTGAAAATATATATACTATTACAAATGTGACGGCGTCACTTTATGATTGTAACATGTTAGCTTGCCGCCATTAGGGTTTCGCCCTTTTCAAGTTGCTGTTGTGACATCATCGCTTTGAGTCTCTCAGGCCGTCATGATGTGTCTTGACGTCGTCGCTTATTAAAAGATCTGAGCCTTCACGTATAAGTTTTACTTTGAATTATAGTCTTCAAATACAAGTGACGCCGTCAGGTGTTAGGGTCTTCAAAAGTTCCGAGTCGTCGCTTGTAAACTTTCCATCAAATCATATCGTCCAAATGCAAGTGACGGCGTCGCATGTAAATTGTGACGCCATCTAGAGCCCTTTTTCAAACAGATTTGCGACTTTGTCGTTTTCTTCACTTTCTTCTCCATTTTAGCCCATAATACGCCGGTTTTCATTGTTTGCATCCCAAGTACCTAAAATGTGAAAAGGAGCGATTTAAGGCAATAATTGATCACAAATGTACGAGTTTAGAGCTTAAATAACCCTCTAAAAATACGCTTTAAATCCTTATCATAGCCGCACTCTCCTCTAATTCCCCAATGAAGAGAATCAAAAGCGGAGAAACCTATATCCAATAGTCGCACACTTAGACTCATACTTGACACTTTTACATTTTGCCACATCAATCACCATACGATCATACACGAAATCGGCCATCTCGGTTTGCGTAACCTAGTAAGATCTACACACATCAAGCTCTATATCCTATGTGTAAACAACATATCCATCGGACGTAAGGGTTTGTCACACCCCGTCCAAACCTAATATCAACTTCCTTACTCTTTGAAATCCCGATCGATAGCATATGTCGACAAGGGTATCGCGACAACATTATAACGATATTTATACCAATAATACCATCACACAATAAAACATGGTCTTCATAAATATCCCCAACAAAATGTTGGAGCAACCTCTACAAGGCTTCGAAGCAGAAAATAAAGGGACGCCTAACCGATTAAAAACACACAACGGTAAGTCTTACCATTTACGTCTTTCCCAAACCGTAAATCGGAACGCATACGAGCTAGTCCAAGTGTGATCCTCCATTTTGATTTCCACAAAGCCATCCGTCGAGGCGATTAGAAAAGGTGGATTCTATAGTTTTTAAGGGTCTTCCTTTGGCAAGCAATATTAGGCGGAAAACACCTTCAAGCTCGCTTAGGGTCTTCCTTTGGCCAAAAACCTTATTTTTATCAACGTTGAAATGTAAGCCACAATGAGGACCATCCTATGTAATTTACTCCAGATTCTTCCCCACGACCAAAGTATCTCCAACAATAGTGTCATCATCTAGATATCAAGCCTGTAGAAAAATTTAAAGGAGTTTCTAATCTTATATATCAAGGGATGTAACACTAAGGCAAAAAGCAGATGACCGAGAGGATCACCTTGTTGCAAACCTTGGCATGACCACAATGTGTGTTCCATATAATACAATCTAGCTGGGTTAGATTAACAAAACTCCACCGAAAGACCAACGTCATCTCCACGATCCGCAATCAAATAGTTCATAGCATAAATTATAGCCTCACCTCCTCCTAACACCCCAACACCAAACTATAAATCATCTAAAATAAGCATCCAAAGAATGACCAATTATAACAGCACTAACCTTGGAGACTAGACGCCTCCAAACAGTACCCATAACTATAGGACATATACCACCACCCGACTTAACCATTGGTGTGAGAGGAGCACTAGAAAGATACTCACCTAGCATCTTGAGGCATTTCCCAACAAGAAAGAGATTCACTACTTGGGTGATAGAGAAAACTAACTCATCAAAAATAGCAACATTAACCTTCACTTAAGAATTTCATAAGGTGTTGGGCACGCAAACCATCCTATCTACAAGACGTGTCTCGAGGAAAACTCTTAATCCTGTCTAGAACCACAGTTGTAGATTCAATGAGGTGATAATGATCAATAGCTATATGTGGCAAAGAGGGAGCAATCTTGAAAGGATGGTTAGTCTGCAAGTTCTCAAGAGTAGCATCATTATAAGGAGTAACACCAGAAGAGGAAAGAACTCTAACTGCCACAGTATAATGGCCATCACAAATGTTCCTCATACATTGTTTGATATTCCACTCACACAAATCAAGGTCTTTCTCATCAACACCTAACAAAGGAGGGGAGGATTCGACCAAAACCTCCCTCATAAGTTGCATACTGCCACCAAGCACACTCTAAGATCGAATGGCATTGACGATACTCTCTTCCTCGCATTGACACTTAATAGCATACTTGACTTAAGATTACTCCTCGGGAAAAAGGTTTTAAGGAAACAAAGAGGCAAGACTAACAAACTAAACCAGCAAGAGATATCATCATGCTTGCAAATCACCTTATAAGAGCTCCCTTTAAGACCCAAGAAAACCTAAAACGACACTTTGGTGGGATGGATTATTTTGATATTGATCTGATACGAAAAAACTCAGTATATGCACGACTTAAAAATATCAAGCTTAAGCACGGATTATTTAGATATGCAAACAAAATATTCATCGAATTTGACATATGTCAATATCTTGTCTGTGCACAAGACTATAAACATAATTAATTAGAATTGAACTGTATATATCATCAAGGGTGTGTTTGTTAAAAGTAGCATTTAACAGTAGCTATGAGTAGTAGCAGTGAGCAGTAGCTGATAGAAGTAGCTATGAGAAGTAACTGTTTGTTTTTTTAAATAAAAACATTTGATTACACATGTAGCTGTAATTATAAATGAGTAAAATGATATATACATATTTAAATAGAACTTACTTATATGTGTAAAATGGTCAGGTATTACTCACTTACAAGACATCAACATGATTATATTCAACCTTCATTTACGGCCAAAACTATGATATATGCATCTACTGATGCATCTATAGCAAGATAACACGATAACACGACAAAATTGTCACAACTCACCGTTCTTTTGCCTGACTTCTTAAACAAGCATTGGAGAATTAGTCTTCCTAAAAATAGCCGCAGATCATCGCCCTTTGTCAAACGATCACTAAAAATTAAAATATTCACCGCTCATTTGCCAAACAACCACTAAAAAAAAATGCTCATAACTCACCGTTCATCACTTTAAAAACAATTCACACCATTCCGCGTCAAACATACCCAAGTGTATGACAATTTTCCTCTTATGGAGAAACAATCATGTTAAGATAATTAGAAATGATCACACAAAAAAGACAAACACGGTCAAATCCTAGAACTTTTTACAAATACTGGTAATATAATATACATTCAAAGTATCTTAGTATTTTTTTTTACAGTTCAAATATTGAGTATTCTATAAATGCCCAAAAAAGTAGTTTTGAAATATCTAATGTACATTCAAAGCATCTTAGTATTTTTACAATCAAATATTGAGTATTCTATAAATGCCCAAAAAAGTAGTTTGGAAATATCAAATGTAATTTCTCTCGACCAATTCATTTTCATACGTTAAAAATACAGTCAAATGACTCACAAGTACAAGAAATTCAGACCAATTCCATATAATAATGAATCATTCATGCCCTTTGACCATATATAAAATGTGCGAGAATACTGGTTTAACTATATGTTTACGAGAGTAAATCGGCTGTTTGACAATTGACATAGTACAATTATTTTCAGACCAATTCATATACAATTAAGGACCCGTTTGGTATGAACCTTTGATATAAGTTTTAGTTTGATTCGACATTAAAATTTTGTTTGGTTATATATTTTGAAAATAGGAATGAAATTATCAATCAAATATTAAAAGATAGGTTAGTGGGTGGGTTTTGGTAAGTATTGACATTTTTGGTGGATCCTATATATCACTCTTCTCACATCTATCTTTATATTTAATTTAAATAATACTAATATTTTTATTACAAAATTATTATATAAAATAATTAATACTATTATATTATTTTATCTCTCCTACATCAAATCTAAGTCTAAATCTTAATCCAAATTTAAATTCAAATCCAAAAATTCTAATCCGAAACCCACATACAAACCAAACGGGCCCTAAGGAAATGTAACTACATGGTATGGTGCAAAGAAAAAAGTGAATTCAGTGGAGAATGTGTTTATTCAATGCAGTTGTGTAACTGATATACAGTGCAGTGCAAGACTATGTTCTGGTTTGGCTCTGTCTATCAGAAATTAATTAGTTTGATCAGATATATCTGTGTAGGTTATCAGATATCAGATGTATTGTGTTTTGTTTGTATCACATTTGGAGAATGTCCAAATCTATGGATGTTATTCTTATGATGTACATATGATTGGAAGTAATATAATTTCACCTTTGCAGCAGCAGCAACAAGCAAAAACAAACAAAAAAAAAAAGAAAAAAAAAACTATTAGCACGTTAGGCATACCATACGTCATCTTTTATATAGGTAATTCAAACGAATAACAAATAACAAAATATAAGTTAGCTTAGTGGTAAATGATGGACAAATGAACCACAAGGTCGCCTGGCCGAATCATGGCATTCGCTGTTTTAGTAAAAAACAGATTTAGCCTGTTTAGAAATAGAGTAATTTGCATAACAACATATAAGCTAGCTTGGAGGTAAATGATTGTGATTTAAACATGAAGGTCTCATGTTAGACTCATGGCATTTGAGTAAAATTCATTTTTGGGGGCATACTTTTTGCTGGGCCTTTCAAAAATAAAAATAATCTTAAGCTATGTTAAGAATCAGAAGATTTTAGTTTTATAATATTTGATTGTTAGGATTTAAAAAGTTCTAATAGATCTAATGATTGAGGCAATTTCATATTTCACCAACCAAAGTTTCAAACGAAAATTTTACTCAAAATAAACACAATATTTTTATTAAAAAAGATCAATGAAAAGGCAAAGTTCGATTAAGATAAACACAATATTGCAATACAATTTTGTATAGTGTTTTGTTGCTTGAATTATTCTAGACTACAATTATCGTCATCCGTAAATTTATTGTAACATGAACCTTGGAATCGAAAAATATTGATCACCGAAAACTTTAATTACATGTCAGCAACCGACACAACACACGAGTACCCTACTCCTTAACTTTAAATTTCAATGATATTTGTAAACACATGCAAGTCTTTTCTCTATAAACAAATATAACTGTTATATAATGCAATATTCTAAGATCTTAAGAAAGAGTTCATTTTTGTAGAGTTTAATTTGCAATGATATTTGTAAACACATGCTGCTGAAGCCAAACAAACACATACTTGTGTTTTGTTCACTGATTCTGATCATTGTTGTTGTATTCCTAATCAAGCACATGCATGCTGCTGAAGCTGTCTGAGTGTTACATGCGGACTAAAACAAGATATAAATGTTTTAATAAAACCTATGTTACGAAGATGAATGCATGACATCTTTGTACATATTTGATTTTACATCAAAACTATTACCCTTTAATTTAAGTTATATGCCATCCAACGAAACGGAAACACCTAAGATTATTTTTTATTTGCGTGAGACCGTGACTTAGATCGTAATCAAAGGGTAAAATGTCCACGTGTCGTGAGAACGGGCATGGACGATTTTGGTTTCTTAAGTTGGAAAACTTAATTGAGTTTTGTAGTGAGAACGGCAACTCAAGGCATAAGATGGGATAAAACATGTTTACATGGCAATTGAAATTGGCTATATGTAAATCCCATAAATCTAGGAATTGCAATTGAAATTGGCAATTGAGCAAAAACTCTACCACTTTGTATAAGGTTCATTACTACTAGCGCGATCAACGATGTGATGAGATTATGACAATTTGGATCCTAGTTTTTCGGTGAAAATTAAATGGTTATATGTTTATGAACCATGGGTGTTTAATTTTCTTGTTAATTATCGAAAATACTAAAATTGAATTTTGTAATTCTTTTGCATGGAATAATCACATTATTGATCTTAATCCGTGACAACTTCTCCTCTTGAATCGATTATAATCGATATGTCTTTTGACTTGGTCAAAATACTTGTGTTATAATACATGCAATTGACTTGGTAATTCTATTGTACCATTAAGTTTTACTTTGTTGGTAAATAGATGAGCCAAAGAGTAGATGGTTATCTTAAATATTGTTAGATTATCTTACAATATTAATTATAATGAAATACCATAGTTTTATGGTATGTTCAGTTAGAAGAATCAAAATCTATTGGCATGTTTGATTCAAGATAACTATAGTTTCTTCCAAAAGTTATCAAGGTTAGTAGATTGAGTATAAATAGAATATACTCAATAAGACTCCAACCTAGAAGATTGATAAGACACCATTTGTTTATGGAATGTGATGAATCACATTAAGTCTTATAAATGAAGTTCTGAATTTGTTAAACTACTTATAGAGTGAGTTGAAACAAATTAATGTTAGGAACTGTCAATGTTTTTTGTAATATCCCAAAAGAGAACAATGTATTGTTGCTCTACTTGCTAAACTATTTAAAGGTAATCTTTAAATTGTTAAAGGCAAGTGGGAGTTTTGTTTAGATCTTGAAAGATTGAATTACAAAAATGCATAATCTTCTAAAATGCACTAGCAAATATCATGATGAGGCTAAACATGAAAATGATAGACCTTAATATGATGGAATTGTCATTCATAGATCCGCAAGGATATCTCGATATTTAATATCTTGAGGAATATGAGTTCTGGGATCATGGTAAGCTCATTAATCATAATGATAAATTTACCAAATGTTGTATTGTGGTAAATCAACCATAATATGAATGTAGAGATGCTGTCCATAGAGATAATCAACTTTAGATATTTGGTTTATCTTAATGAGTTTCTTCAAAGAATGAAAACCCTAGTGGTTTAAATCTTTGTGTAGGAATCATATGGAAAATATTGTACACGTATTTAATGCATGTCTAGTGATAATAATATTAATCATATTTAAGCAATTAACTATGATTGAATATTCTTTACTAGATACATTAAATAGAAGTATAAAGATTATAATTGTCATACTTAGTTTCATTGATGTGAAATTTTGACAATGAATATCAAAACTCTTTGTTTTGGAATTACTTTTGCGAGGACGATAAGTAATGCAAAGGAGTTTTATGAATTTAAATAATCTTTGAATATGTACAAACTGCAAGAATCCATGAATGGATATATGCATGCATCTAGGAGATGATTCTTATGTTTAAAATTAAATCCATGTTTGATTTAATAATTAAAATAAGATAGCTCGTAAGTATTCCTGAAAGGTAGTGGGAGTATTATTTTTTTAAATCTTATATGTTGTATGGGCAACTACATTCCACCTAAATTAAGTTTTAGTTGAGAATGAAACTTCGTTTGTAAGATTTGGAAAATAAAATATATAACCTTGGAATATATATATGTTTATTATTATAAACATATGCGGTAAAATAAATGAGTCTAATAAAACATGATAAATACATATCTTTAACAAGATATAATATGAATGAGATCTTAAAGTTTAACTTGAAGATTCATCATGTACATCATGTTGTGTATAAGATTGTTGTGTCATGCTTGGTTACAAGATGATTTGACAACATTGAAAGTTGTTAGTGTAATAAATATTTTAAAAGGAATATGTTTGGATTTAGAATCACATTCCACAGCCTCGGATATGCTCCTAGATTCTATGGACGAAAATATGGCAATTATTTCATAATTGTCATTGCCAACAAACTTGAGTTTGATAGGCACCAACATTACACTATAACCTGCTCAAAGTTTACGGATGTTTAAAGAGCATATTGTTGTTTACAATGATGTTGGTTTAATTGAGATGACACTCAATTCTAATCATGGTATTCTTGATAATAACCATGTTGACTAGTTATGCTCAACTAAGAGCATAGTTGCATTATACATTAAAGAATGAAGAATACTTTAAAACTTTAAAAGTTTTGAAAGATGATTGTCATATAAAGGTGATTCGGTTATCACGCACCTTATGGAATGATATGACAATATCAAGATATGTGTAAACACATACAAGAAATTCAATTATTGAATTTTTGAAATAAGTATTCTCAAAATTCTTGTAGATCAAAGTTAGTTGAAATTATGCCTTGTCAACAAGTATGAGTTGCATGACTTGTGGCAAAATTCATTAACGAGAATTATCATGCATTGATCTATTTAGTATTTGGATAAAGGATGTTAAACAATTATTATTTATAATGAATTAAAGTACGGTATACGTTTAATTTCATTTATAATATTGTGTCCTATATTTGCATGTTTAAATCCATGAATAACTTAAGTTGTTCTAAATAGTCCGTTGTCAATCAATAACATGGGAATGATATTGAATTAAGACAAATCTGAGTATTAGTTAGAATATACTTGAAAGTATATTGATGCGTAGCATGACTAATTTCAGATGATATTCAATGAATTGAATATAGGACTTATCCCACTCACATGATGATACTTTATGGATCTTTGTCATTAAGTATATCATGGATATTTATCCTCTGACTTGAGATACAAGAGATATGTCATGGATGTAGTGCATTTTTGTGAAGCAATCTAACGCTACACGAATCGGTAGTTATAAGGGTTGTTTTGAAGTGTTGCGAAATTTATGAATCCTGCTTGTAGTCAAAATAGATTTGTTTCCTTCAAATTTATTTTGAAGTATAATTGGGCCCTCGTAGGGTTGTTAAGATGTTTGCATGGCCATGCCCAAGGTCTTCGGAATATGTTCGGAAGAATTGGTAATCTTAATCAATCATATAAAGCGAGAAATGAATAGTTAATTAAGAAATGAGTAAGATCCATATTCTTATTAACATGGTATTAGAAATAAAAGGATGAATATGATGATGAATCATCAAACTTGGTTTTCTCCATAAAACCATACACGAGTTCTTTGGGGCATTGGCGTGTTGCTAGACGCTAACCAATGTCATTTCACGTTTTGTAAACATATCCAAGTGGGAGCTGTTGACATGGTACAATTATAACTGCTATGTTGTTGTGTTTTGATTAATTATATGAATGTAACTCGATCACAGTTAATTAATTTATTTGTTATGATCTTAAGTCTTCCGTACTCATGGAAAATCTTTTGGTTATTTAATTGCTTCCGCTATGTATTAATCTGATTAACCTATATGTAATCGTTAAATAAAATTTAAAATTATACCACGTTTTCCATCATATTTTACTAAAGTATTGTGCGTACTTAGTGAATTTGATACTTTACAATATCTTAAGAACATATATTTTACGATGGAAAAATAATAGATAAGGAAAATAAGTAGTTTTATATGGTGGTAGATAATTGAATATGGAGTTGTCTGACATATAAGATTACATGTGAAATCTTATAAAACTAGGTCGGGATCTAAAAAAATATCAAAATCACCTCATTTTAATTATGTCCCTTCACAATATTAGTGTTTTTCCTTAATTGCATATATCATTCTTAAAGATGGTTTCACTCTAATATATGTTCTTTCTACAACACACTGTTGAGTGTTTTATATTACTGAACCAAGTAGTTCCAGATTTAAAGATGATTTGATCAATTTCGTAATTACAAAGCACTTTCACTACTCACACATTAGTTCTACAACTCAAATTTTGATTTTTTTTTCCAATCAAATTGACCTACATTTTGGTGATTTTAAGTAGTTTTACATATAAACTTACATGTGAAACATTCTCAAAGTAATAGAGGAAAGTGAACATGTCATATCTCACATGTAAGATTACATGCGAAACCTGTTACATTATATCGATCAACAAAAAAATATCATACTACCTTATTTTAATTATGTGCCCTCACAATATTACTTTTTTTCTTTAATTGCACATAAGATCTTTAAAAATGGGTTCAGTTTGATATATGTTTTTTCTACATCACACCACTGAGTGTTTTATATTAGGTTATATTATTGAACCAAGTAGTTCTACATTTAACATTGATTTAATCTGAATTGCAATTAGAAAACACTTTCACTACTTATAATTAGTTCCACTACTCAAATTTTGAAAAATATAATCAAAGTGACCTACATTTGGTGATTTAATTTGAGTGGTTTCACGTATAAGCTTACATATGTGACAATTTCATATTCACTTTTCCCATAGTTGTAGAGGAAAGTGAATATGAGGTCGTTCACGTATAAATTTACATGTGAAGCCTTTTAAACTACGACGTATCAACAACAAAACATCAAAACTACCTCATTTTAATTTCGTCCATGTACAATATTAGTCTTTCCTTTAATTGCACATAGCACCTTTAAAGGTTAGTTCACTTTTCTACACAACATTGTTAAGTGTTTTACATTATTGAACCAAGTACTTATAAATTAAACAAAGTTTTCATCTAATTCACAATTAAAAAGCACTTTTGCTACTTATACATTACTTTCACTACTCAAATTATGAAAAAAAATCAATTAAAGTGACCTACAATTGGGTAATAAGAGTGGTTTCATATATAAACTTATATGTGAAACCACCTCGTATTCACTTTTCTCACAATCATATAGGAAAGTGAATATAAACGTGTCTCACATATAATTTTACATACGCTTTTAAAACTACTACATCGTAACATCCTAAACACCAGGTTGACTCTCAGTTATGATTTTTCTATATCAAAGATGAGTTATATTATGGAGAATATAAATCCAAGTTTCCTTTTAATATTTAACAATCCATGAAACAAAACAAAGAAATGTATAGAGGACAAAACAAAGTTGTATAGATTAAAGTTCGGTATTTTATTTATTTCTTTCGGAATATTTCCCAAACTATCATCGATTAAAACCCTAACTTCTTAGTTAGGGTTTATATTAATTCTTATTCGATTCGCTTGCGTCTTTGGAGGTATTCTTTGGTTCAGTTGGTTTGTTTTAAGGTTGTTTCTTTGACGAGGGTTTGAGAGATGATAAACAAGGGTTTTCTTATTAATAAGAATTCATCTAGTGCTACTAAGGATCTTGGAGAGAGCGAGAATAATAATATGACAAATCTGCTTTCAATTCGACAACAGTTGGTGTTACTACTTTTGATCCAGATCACCATGATTATGAATCGATTAACGCTAGCGTTAAGTCTTTATCTGCTGGGGATGAGTGTGCTATTCCATGGGATACTAATCCTAAACAAGTGAAGCCGGTTTCACTTGACGTTCCAGGGACTACTCCTTATCCTTCTATGCCGAGTGTTGAGACAACTCCTAAGGTTGTCCACCAACAAGTGAACCTGGGTGATAATACTATAAACACTTCGAGTGTTTTTGAGCAGCCTTCTATTCTTAATGTGTTGAAGCAGCCTCAACCTACACATGTGGCTGTTCCTACACATGTTACTATTTCTAGTACGTCTCCTAAGGGTGTCGAACCTAGTAGTACAAATCAGCCTAATGGTATTGAGCAGGTGGTTTTAGATGTATGTAAGAATTTTGAGGCAGTTATACATGAAGTTCAATTGAAGAATGCCGAGAATGCTTTGAAACAACCTTCTACATCATATGCAGGTGCTACTTCAAATGAACCAAAGAAATACACGTCTAACTTTCGTAGGCCGGAGTGTAGCAAGATAACGAATGGTGTGGATCTTATTGTCCCTATGAAAGTGGTTGAAGAGGTGAACACTAGGTATGAGAATACTCTTTATGGTTATTTCCTTGGTAAACGCATTGCTTTTCCTGTTGTTGATTACTATGTACGCAATGTGTGGGCTAAGTATGGTATACAGAAGGTTATGATGAACGCCAAGGGTTTCTTTTTAATTAAGTTTAATTCGAAGAAAGGTGTTGAGGATGTCTTTGAAAATGGTCTGTGGTTGATTAGAAATGTCCCTATTATTCTTAAACTATGGACCTTGAACACCAACTTACTTAAAGAGGATTTGACCAACATTCCGGTGTGGGTTAAGTTCCATGATGTTCCTCTTGCTATGTTTTCTGATGATGGTCTTAGTCTTTTTGCTACATTGATTGGTACGCCGAAAATGTTAGATGGTTATACTAGCCAAATATGCAAGGAATCTTGGGGCCGCAGTAGTTTTGCTAGGTGTTTGATTGAAGTTAAGGCGGATGAGGTACTTAAGGATAACCTAAATGTTGAAATACCTCTACTTGATGGGTCGGGTTCGACTATTGAGAAGATACGGGTTGAATACGAGTGGTCATACTCTTGTTGATTGTCCAAAATCTGTTTTACCCCTAGTCGACCTACTAAGAGTGTTAATGATGGTTTCCAAACTGTTAACAATAAGAAGAAGGGTAAGCAAGGTGGTCCGGTGCTTGAGTCAAGGAGGGTTCTGAAACCTAATGTGGGTAAGAAGTTGCAATATCAACCAAGAAAGCCTCCTCCTCAACCTAAGCAAGTCGTTGTCACTAGAAAAAGACTGCTGATGTACCTAGTACGAGTGGAACGAAGGTTGCTACATCTAATAAATATGATGCCCTTAGTATGGATGATACTGATGACTTTGATATTCCTACTAAGGAAGTGAATAAGGATGTGGATGTTGGTAGTAGAATGGAAGAAAAGAAGAACAAGTCTGCAAAGACTAGTAATATATTGCATGAACCGCTTATGAGTGATTATATGAAAGCTAACGAGGTTGGTCCTACCCCTATTGTTGAGAAAATTGGGGAGTTTGAAAAACTTCTTATTGATGAGAAAGCTACTCTTGTGGATGATGACGCTCATCCTATTAAAAAGGTTGATTATCCGGGTAATAAAAAGGATTTTCCGTCTTCTTCTTCTACTAAAAGGGTTAACCCATTCTCTAAGGTGGGAGAGATTTTTGTTTCCGATAGTGATGAAGAGGAGATTGTGAACACATTTGATGAGTCAATAAACCTATTTGGTGGTGGTCATGATCGTGAAGATGATTATGATAACTATGATTATGATGACTATGCGGATCAAGTCCACGATCTTCCAGGGAAGTTAGATGCTTATGACACTTATGGTATCAAGCTCTAAGGCCTTGGTAGGAAGTAATTTGTTTTTCATAGCAGTTTAATATTATCTTTTGAGTAGTGGTTTATTTTCTTGTTTAGAGAATATGAAGTATCTTGTTATTTAAGCTTTTCCGCCTATGTAAGGTGAGATATGAGATTTCACCCATGTCCTTTGTACTTAAACGTTTTTGAAGTAATATATTTACCGGTCTTTGACCTTTTACCCAAAAAAGAATATTTCCCAAACTATAAGAATATGAAGATCTTTAAGAATCATAAAGCATGTAAAAAAATTCTTCTAAAAGGGATAATTGCACATTCACGCTATATAAATTAGAAGCACGTACATTATACTACATAGTTGGTCAAGACAGGACTTGATCCATAACTAAACCAGCAACTACCTAATTGTAAAACATCTAAATATAGTTAAATGACGTTAAACTACAAGTCTTCTAAGTTTTATAATTCTGCAATGGAGTTCATTCAACTATTCAAGGTTATACGGTCCATCTTGGTTATCATTAAATATCATCATCAATATATCTTATTGTTCAAAAATAAAAATAAAAATGTAGTTACATATATCTTGGTGTTTGAATAAAATGTCGGTCATTGACCGGATAATAATCGAATTAGATAAAATGCCTGAATCGAATTTCCATATAATATAATATATAAGATGTTTTACATTTATTTATGTCTATTCAGAATTTCTGACTTTTCTGTATAATATTAGATATATTTTATTTATGTCTATTATGAATGTGTACGTTTCATTGACCGGGTGAAAGTCCGGTAATATATAATGCGCATGCATGCATGCATAGAAATTATGTATAAAATATAGTAATATACATTATTTATGCCGTGTTAGTTATAAAATGTTAAATATACGTCACTGGTTTGTTTGAATTTTATGTTTGTGTTATTATTATGTATTTCTTTTCTTTGCTTTTAAGAAACATTTTATTATTAGGTTTTGTTAATAACAAATATAAAACCGTATCAAATAAAAGTTTAGGTAACATTTTTATATATATTATCATTTGGTGAAAATCACTTAGCTTATTAATGTAAATCTATAAAACTTGTTTAATGATTAAAGATAAATTTATTAAATTCTTGTATTATTTTATAAAAAATCGTACATTATTTTTATAAAAATTCAGATAATTTTATTTACTTTCATTTTTATAAAATGTTTTATAATTTTTTTTTCAAACTAGCAATAATCTTTCTCTTAAAGAAATGATTCAAACTTGATCTTGCATGAAAAAAATAAATTAACCATTCTTGCATGAAAAAACCATCATTAACCATTTTTATGCTCAAAGTGTTTAGCACTTTAGGTAAGCATAAAATATATTCCTTTTTTCAAATAGAAAGCCACTAAATTCCTAAAATACTTGATGCACTTTTTGGGTTTCTAGCTCGGCTCTTCCTCATGCATTCTAGATATGAAATATTTAAAACAAAAGTTGAATGGCCATTTAAGACCGCAAGATTTTTGTTGGTGCAGGACCCATGGATCTAGCATATCCGACGGATCCCTGCACAGATCATGCGAGATATGACGTTGAGTTGGTGATGATGATGATGTTGGTTGTTGGTGGACCCGCCTTTGTGGCAAGTGCTTCCGGGAACCATCTTAGACCTCGAAGTTAATAGAAGAGATATGTAAGGTATCTTTGGGACCTACTTTAGATTTGTTTGGGAACCACCTTGGTGAAGAAGAAGAAGCGAGAAACACAAAGGAAACAAAATGGAAAAGAACTTATTTTGAAATTGAGCGTTGAAAGTAACCGGAGATTCAATCGGAAGCAAAACTTATTTTGAAATTGAGTAGTGAAAGTAACCGGGATTTAGTCGGAAGCCACTTGCAAAGTGGGAAAGTAGTTGTGTTGGGAAATATGAAAAAGTAGAAGAGGTCTAACATTTTTAGAGGATTTGGCTAAACAATATTTAATGGACAATGCTTAAATGCAACAATTAATACGAATTTAAAAGAAAACTTAAACTTGGTTAAATTAAAAATGACATTTATTTAAGTTAATTTATTGTGCATTAAAATACATAACTACTTTAAATAAATTAAAAAAGATTATTTAATTTGCATTAAGCATTTGCCAATAAATATTGTTTACAAATCTCTATTTTCGTTTTAGAGTATTTGGGAGTTTTTGACTAAATCATTGTCTTTAGAGAAAATACTTACCAATGTATGGTATTGTCAAAAATATTATCTATTGTATGTCATCATTTAGCAAATGTAATTGGAATTTTTTACTGATCAATCGCTATTAGAAAACTTATTTACCATTCAATGG
This sequence comes from Chrysanthemum lavandulifolium, assembly GCA_022545495.1. NCBI lineage: Eukaryota > Viridiplantae > Streptophyta > Magnoliopsida > Asterales > Asteraceae > Chrysanthemum > Chrysanthemum lavandulifolium. Next base: position 276,451,622 of record CM040243.1, read on the forward strand.
CATATTTAAAAATATAAACCACTATACGAACGGTATCTCTTACCAATTTACCAATTTTGACTATGTATGGTATTGTCAAAAATATTATCTATTGTATGTCATCATTTAGAAAATGTAATTGGAATTTTTTACTGATCAATCGCTATTAGAAAACTTATTCACCATTCAATGGGATATTTAAAAATATAAACCACTATACGAACGGTATCTCTTCCCAATTTTAACATACAATATATATTTTGAATCTTTCAAGAAAACAAAATATGATGAGCATATAAATGGTAAACAGAAAAATTCATAATAATATATGCCCTAGTCATTTGTGGCTGCTCCTTGCTAGACTCTATTAAAAGTCAGATTATATATATTGGTATGCTCTTCATAATTTTTTTGATTAAATTTTTTTTGGGGTAAAGGGGAGTAATACTGCACCCTGGTAAATATATTAACCAAATAAACGTTTAAGTACAATGTATATGAGTGAAATCTCATATATCAGCCCGTTACATAGGCATAGAGCTTACATAACAAGATACTTCCTATTTTCTAAACAAAAACAAACCACTACTCAAATGATAACAAATGACACAACGACATAAGATTACTTCCTAGGACCTTGAAACTTTGTGTCATACATGACATTAAAGGCATCCAAATTCCGGGAAGATCACGAACACGCTTAGCATAGTCATCAAGTCATAGTCATCATACTCATCTTCAAACTCTTGGCCACCACCAAATATATTAGCAGACTCATCAAATGGGTTAGCAACAACCTCATCTTGAATCGACACCTTAATCTCTCCCACTTTAGAAAAAGGGTTAGCTCTCTTAGTAGAAGAGGTAGACGGAATAGGTTAACCATCATCATCCACAATAGTAGTTTTCCCATCAATAATTAGTTTTCAAGCTTACCAATTTTCTCAACAATGGGAGTAGAACCAACATCTATTGTTCCCATTGAATCACTCACAAGCGGAACATGTGATGTAGAACCGATCTTAATCGACTCATCCTCATTAACCTCCATTGTACGACCGGTATCCACATCTGTATCGTCCATATTAAGAGCATCATCTTGATTAGGCGTAGTGATCCCGGTTCCAATCGTACTAGCCACATTAAAGCCATCGTCTTACCGACATTTACTTTCTTGGGTTCGGAGGAGGCTTTTGGGCGATATTCAAAATGCTTGCCCACCAGATTTAGTAGAACCACCTCGACCGGATTCGCCCAACTTGCTTTCCCTTCTTCTTATTGTTAACGGTCTAAAACCATCACTTACGTCCTTATGAGGTTGAGCGATGGAATCACAACCTTAGGACAATCCACCAAAGTATGTCCAAATACCCGACATTTCTCACATCTAGGCGGTTTCCATTCATATTCAACACGGATCTTCTCAATAGTCGAACCCGTACCATCAAGTAAAGGAATCTCGACAGTGAGGCTGTCCCTAAGAACCTCATCCGACTTCACTTCAATCATACACCTAGCAAAACTACTACGGCCCCAAGATTCTTTGCACATTTGACTAGTAAAGCATCTAACCTTTTGGGCGTACCAATCAATGTAGCAAGAAGATCGAGCCCGTCATCGAAAACATAGCTAAAGGAACATCATGGAATTTAACCCACACCGAATGTTAGTCAAATCCTCTTTAAGCAAGTTGGTGTTCAATGTCCATGGTTTAAGAATAATAGGAACATTACGAATCAACCAAGGACCATTATCAAGAACATCATCAACGCCTTTTTCGAATTAAACTTGAAGAAGAAGAATCCCTTAGCGTTCATCATAACCTTTTGTAAACCATACTTAGCCAGCGTATTGCGAACATAATAGTCAACAACGGGAAAAGCAAGGCGTTGACCAAGGAAGTATCCGTAAAAGTATTCTCAAACCTCATGTTCACCTCTTCCACCACTTTCATCGGGACTAAAGGTCAACATCATCCTTCTTTTTTTGCATTCTAACCTCCGAAAATTAGACACGTGTTTCGGATTCATTAGAAGCAACACCAGCGTAAGAAACCGACGTAACTCCATTACCACAAGTAGTAACAACCTTAGGTGCATTAGGATCAGAAGTAACACTATGATTAGTACTATACACTGGTTTGCATAGCCACATCAAAACTCGACGGAGGAGTATTTCTTTGAATAAACTTTAGTACCATTCGACTTAGATTGAAGCCCAATACCACTCGAATTGTTCACATCGGAAGATGAAGCCATCTTAGCAATATCACGATCAATTTTATTCATTGCTTCATCAAAGTTCTTATGCGCATTAGCAATCAATTGCTCCACATTAGGTGTTTTGAAACATTAGAGGCGAATCGAAGCAGGGGTATCATGGCTTTGCTCCAAATCATCCAAAACAACCTTATCCTTAACCTTATTCACGTTATCGCCCCATCACATTCTATATGATCAACAGGACTCTCGTTCGAACAGCAGTACTCCATCGGCGGTGGTTGTACAACACGAGAATCGGTTATTGCATCAACCCCTTGACAAGCAGAGTTAGTAGGATTTACATCATGTGGAACCGGCTCCACATGAGGTTCACGCTGCCTACAATCCATAGAGGCATCCATATCAACGTTAGCACGTCCTCCATCAACACGATAACAAACAAACCCTAACCTAAAGAACCCAATCGAAACAAGGAAAAAAAACAACCGATGCCAAACCACGTAATCGCTACGTATTAATTAAACCCTAGTAATAAACTAGGGTTTATAATAATAATCGGACATAGATCAACCCATGCTAACAGTTAAATTGTAGTTGGGTTTTAATTAAGGCCATGAATTCTTTTTATTTTTGAATATAAGTCATTAAATCTTTTGCTCGTGGCCACATAATGTATATTTCTGGAACTCATGGAACTTCATGATATGATGCAAGTTATAGTAATTAATTCTCATTGCTATGATTGAATAATTTTGGGTCAGATTGAGCATTTGATTTGTTGATAGTATTGAAGCTTTATGAAATGAAATTGAAGATCAATATAAGATTCACAAAATGTGTAGAGACATATCCACAGTTTTCAAGTACCCCCTAATTTTAATATTGAGGGGATAGATATGTTTAAGGTTGACAATTGAATGGCGTCACGTTTTGTTTTCGAAGAATGCATCTGTGACTACGTAAAACGTAAACATGTGAATGATGATAATGTGTCAAGTTCAAACGTAATGTATGTATATATGTTTGTTAAAGACTGGTCTTATTTATTTAGTGACAAAATGCAACAAGCTAGGAAGACTGGGAAAAAAAAAAGCCTAAATCAAAAAGTTGAAAACAATATAAAGAAATACCATAAAAGCGCCATTATTTTGTAGACACTATAGAATGGGAAATATGTTTTCTAAAGTTGGTAAAAACTCTAGTATTTGGTGCATGGACTTTTAATTTTCAATGTTTCTTAATTTAATTTTAGTATAAGTAAATCTAAGTTCTCATTATAAATACGTTTCATTATTCAATGTGAGTCACCACTCACTGCAAGTATTTAACAAACTATATATGTTTTCATAGACAATTACTAGTAACAAACTAATAGATTATTACACTTATTTAATAAAGTGATTTTCTAAAAAAATAAACAATTAGTTACACATATTTATCAATGTTTTAAAGGTAAACTTATTGTAAGGTTAAATCAATGATGAAATTAAATCATACTTGGTACAGTCCAATCGATTGAGCCATCGAAACGAAAGAAAGATTTTATGTGAGGTTCGATATTAAACATGATAAGAACTTTAAATGTTATATTAGAATCAATAAACATGGTGTTTTGGTTTGTATTTGGACTCAGCCTGATTCAACACAATGTGGTCCGACCTGATGTGATTCAACCCGACCCGACTTAGGCACTTGGTTTTTCACTTTTTTGCTTCAGTTAAAGTAGGAACCACCTTGCATTTTTGGCTAAGTCCGTCACCGTTGAGTCCCATCTAAAATCATCTTTGAGATGAGACACTCCCAAAGTTTATAAACATATAAGATTCGAAATTGTATTTTCTATTTATGTATTTATATTTTAATGAAGTAACCATTACAGAAAAGCAACTCTAACATCACATCATTAATTTGTCGATTGGCATTGTTTGACTTTAATTTTGGCCATCAGTTGCTTATATCACCACTACAAAAAGACTAAAAGATCGGTTAGAAAGAATTAAATAGATCGGTATCCAACCACTCTAACTAAGGGTGATCTATTTGAGGGCGGACATATAGATCGGTTTAGAACCGATCTTTTGATATCTCAATCGAGCGGGCTAAATAAAGTGATCTATTTATGTGATTTGGCGGGTTGCCTTAGGAGCAGTTAGATCGGTGTTCAACCGATCTATATGATAACTGTAATTTAAATATAATATATAGCTCTAAAATTTGATTTTCGAATTCAAAACAAAAGTGTGCTTCTAAAATTTAAATCACACAAAATGCAGGCTTTTTCGAAGATTGAATTCATTACAATGCACATTAGTATTCCCATCTGATAACTTAGTTAAAGATTCAACATTTAGGTTACAACCCAAAATAACCCGGTTAAAATAACAACAATTGCAACATAAATCAACACCCTATAAATACGAGCTTAACAAAGTGCTACTAAGTACTAACTACTAGCCAAAATCCAAGTCTTGAGTTGCAAATATAAAGGTGAGATCCACTCCCACCTCAAAATAAGAAAAGCAATCAAGGATGCAAAGAGAAAAGCTCGATGACCTTTAAATCCATTCCTTATAGGGTCGTCTAATGTTCTTTGTCGTTGTTATGCTCTCAACATAAACATAAACTAAATCATAATCTACAAGGATAGTTTAACATAAAGTGGTTTTCGACTAGCTTAAATATTATCCGAGGATGATTAGCTTAAGATGCCCTAGTTGATACGTTGAGTTTCTTACAAGTGGTAAACCATAATCACCCTCATACCATACTTTTATTGAATCTATTTCAAACTTAAAACATACATCATTGTTTAACTATTTGCTATGATGTAAGCTTGTTAAAGAACTTGGTTACATTTTAAGCATAAATAAGCTCTACAAGTAGAATCATTGTTAAAATATATAAAATACTATAACTTGAAAATACTTGAATCATTTATTGTATACATTTTCTTTTCAAAGATTGCTTAGATTGGGTAGTAACATACCTCATTAGTCGCGCCACAATGAAAACCACGCATTACGGCGTCTATCTCACTTATATAACGACTTCTCTTCACCCCAAGGAGCTATATGCACCATAATAAATAATAAAAGATGTTATAGCATTTGCCATTTAGTATAAAAAGAAAATACAAAGATGTTAAACAAGTACTTACTATATTCGGAAAATCATCATGTTGATATTTTAGCACAAAGTCAAGAACCCACTTCATGACATAGAATCCACACTCCCAATTCTCCTCTTGCATTTACAATAGGCAACTCCCAACTCAAATGACCATGACCCTATAAAAAGAAAATAAGCAATTTGTATGTTAATGATTATAAAATATAAGTGAACTTGAACTCAACTTAAAAATATTATTACCGTTCCACATGTTTAACACGATAGTAGTCTTCTTTGGTTCTCTTTTCTTCCCACTTATAAGAATCTAATATGAATCCCCTTCCGTGCTTTGGGCAAATGATGAGAAGAACATGATGACCACTGTATATGTGCAAACAATTACCGAACATGATGACCATCGTATAAAGCAAGTAACTTTAAAAAATATATATATAAAGATAAAGATGGTACCATCTTACCTTTGTAGGTATGGTGCCACAAAAAAATCATAACCCAAGTCTCACAATTCAATGCATCATCAAGTAAATTACAACATTGATGTCCGTGTCCAAGTGTGTGTCTGCAGTGATCATTTCGGGTTCAAGAAACCGTCTTGTTATTTTGATTTGGTGAGTTTGCCTTGAGAATATAAAGTGACCTAATTAAACATAACAAACCTTGATTAAAAGAGAAGCATCGAAGATACCTAAATCGGACCATAAACAAAATATAACTAAGACCCAAACACCCCTTCACAAAGGTGGAACTTGAGCTATTTTCTTGGGAGGCCGAACTATTATACCGTAAGATGTAGTAGCTTGTGTATGGAGAATGCATAAGATAATAAAATTACAAATAAACCCAATTACCTCTAAAATTCATCGATTTAAGTCAATAATGCTTAACTCTTGTTACAATAATTCGCCTAAAACCATAGCCTTTTATATAAGCTTAATTGAGCTTATTTCTAATCTTAATTGCTTTTCATTCTAAGTTTTAGAAAAAGTCAATGAAAGTCAAATTTGGTCAAGTTTAAAAGTCAATTCGGTTTTGGGTGAAATTACGTGTTCAATTGGTTTATTGGTCAAGTTTGTTGTTAGTTGTGTATATCAATTCGGTTTAAATCAGTTTTCCTTAAGTTTTCAAATTCATTTTGCAACTTAGCTATATAAAGGCGTTTGGTTTAAGTATTTTATAAGATTTAGAGTAAGTTTGGTTTCTTGAATTCAAGCATCTTGGTTCTAGTTTCGATTTTTAAGATTTTATAGTTCTAACTTCAGTTGTTTTGAGTCTAGAGTGCATTTTCAAGTCTAATCACAACTTTGTTATGTCAGTCAAAAAATGGTTTTTGTTAATTTTCATTTAGCTATTTGAGTCAATTTTAGTTGGTATAAAAATTTGTAAAAATTAAAAATAGCAATTTTACTATTTATTCTAGCTTTTCTTAAAAGAAAAAAAATCCAAAAAATGTTTTAGATAAGGTACCATGGGTTAGAAGATGGTGGTTTGGTTGACTCACCTTGCACCCGGTGAGTATTATGTTCCATATCAGATGTTTCACTGACCTCGAATCCTTATTCTTTTTGTGATATAATCGATTTGTGATATTTCTTATAGCTTATTGATTAGTTGTGATTTGTGATTCCTTTTAGAGTCCCTTAGAGCCTTTAGATTAGCTATTTTGGTGCAAAATTCCCTTTAGACTAGCATCTTATAAGTTAGAGGTTATTAGCGGACTCAAACATAATCCTACTTAGACAAATATAAGGTCATTGCAATGCGATACTCACTAGCACAAATTTTCTGTTGCTATAATACAAAAACTAATTCACGTATTTCGTTCCTAGTAGAGAAGTAAAACAATCAAATGAACCATATGTTGTCAATATCCTATCGTGAGTATCACAGAAGCTGCCACAATATAGGAATCCGTATTTATAAAGACCATAAACTATAATAAATGTGAAGAGATTGTATCATGCATTCTAAGCTGCCACAATATAGGAATCCGTATTTATAAAGACCATAAACTATATAGGAATCCGTATTTATAAAGACCAATTTCCACATGAATTCTAGAATTCTAGAAGTTTGACGACTAGCGCTTCTAAGTTACTAACTTGCCATTATATATAAAACGTACCTCGAGAAAAGAGTGAGAATGTTGGTCCCTAGTTTCGCCCCGTCAAAAGTTCAATGATGTCTATTGGGTTGATTGGAAGGTAAAATCCTCGGCGTCCGAAAGATCTCTTTTTGAAATAAACCATTTGCGGCATGGCGCAATCCTCATGGGCCATCCAAATATTATATCCCTTCTTCACAGCATCAGATCGTTCATCTATATCCTCTTTCAAAGAATGTAACCGTTTTCTGATGTCGGCTTTTTCCTTTTCAACTTTTGACAGCTTGACAGGTTCTTTTAATGTCTTTTTTCTTTTCTTGCTCCCCTATACACACATGAGTACATATGAATCATTTCCAAGTTTTATTTTGAAGCCTATCAAAACTATAATGCTTTAGGATTTACCTGAGTGATAGTAGGAACAGTCACTAATGCTCCACATTCCATTGAAGGACCTTGTACATTTTTGGGTAAGGTACTCTTGGTGGCAGCTGAGGGTACTTGTACATTTGTAGGGATCGTACTCTTGGCAGCAGGACGTGTAGTAGGGGTGTTTAGGCAACATTTTATTTAACAACTCTAATATTTTATTGAAACATACATCACTCACACCATATTCTGCTTTTAAGGTCAACAAATGCAACACGGTGAAAGTTTGGTAAAATTCATTACAACCCGTATACAATGGTTTTTCCGATTCGATAAATAGTTCTTGTAATTTCTCCATATCGATTTGATTATGCTCCGCATCATGTAACATGTCATTGATATTTTGATTACTACTACCACAAATATCATCACCGCTATCATCGTTATTATTGGCATTACTTTCCGAAACAACATTGTTACAATTACGTTGTGCTTCACCATGACAATCCCACCACATGTAGTTATCGGTAAACCCATTTTGAAATAAATGGAATCTAATATCCTCAATATCATCATGACAAACAAAATTTTGACAGTCTTTTACGGACATGAAATACTGAGCTTCTCTGTCTTTGCTCGATGATCCTCAACAACTTTAATAAACTCAGACAACCCTTTGATGTATTCGGGGCTAGAACATTCTGTATCGTACATCCATTTCCTATGATCCATCTGAAATATACAAATTCATATTTTTAATAAGATGCATGCATGATGTAGTAGCATATAAAACTAGTTCCAAGCCGTCAATCCTAACCCACTTTTTAAATATTTAGTCTCATATGTGAATTCATATTATAAGTCGAGTATTATTGAAGAAAATCGGCAAACATTTCCTTAACTCCTCAAGTATGCGCATAAAACGCAAACTCATAGGAGTAGGAAATGATGTCGATTTTCTCAAATAATGCTCAATCTCATAATCGTAATCACATCCTAAATGAGATAAAATATTTAAAAGCGATCCAAATAGGGACTATCCGAAACTAACCTCTATTAGGTTAATTTCGGATGGGTATTAAACTAAGGGGATATGAATCTAAGTGAATCTATACTAAATGCTTAAATGCTACCATAAAATATGTTAATATGTGGTTAGCTTAGAAGTTTAGTTAAGTACCTTACTTCAACGAGTCAATATTAGCTAGGTATCAACGTGACTCATAGAAAATTCTTCAAAGAAGCCTATATATAAACAAACCATCAAAGTTAACAAACAAAGCTTCAAATAAACACAAATTACTCATAAATTATTTTTGTGTTATAAAATGAAAGAAATAAATAGTAAGAATAGTTATAACATTAAGTACCTTTGAAATTGAGACAATATAAACACTTGAAAATGAGAATTTTTGAAGCATTAATTGTGTTTTTAGCATTTATTGAGTTTTTTTTTGAGTATTTATTGTGGGTTTTGAGTTGTGTTGATGAGAATTGAGACAAAAGTAAACTTTGTATAGTATACCATGTCTGCTGGCAGGGAGCCGTTGGAGTAGTTCATAAATAGATCGGTTATTTAGAAAAAACCGATCTATTTAAGAGTAGTTGTGATGACAGCTAGCGCATCTCGGAGAATGTGGCGTGTAAATAGATCAGTTGATATATAAAGTCCGATCTATTTATATTTAAACTTAGTTAGAACGGGTTTTATCTTAATAACCGATCTATTTGTAAACTTCCCCCCTCTTTTCACTTAGTTAGATCAGGTTTTAGGAAAACCACTCTATTTAAGGTGTTCTATATAAGCTTTTGTGTAGTAGTGTATACTTATTATATCGTATAATTAATGCAAAAAGCGAATAAATGATATTGTTAAAAGTAATACTAGGTTTCTAATTTCAAAAGTTTTTTTATCTCTTAAACCCGCTGCATGGGCATTTTTTAAGACATAAAAAATGATGTCAAATATTGTAGTAATAGTCAAATATTGTTTATACATTTGTTTCAGAAAGACAAAAAAATCATACACTTTTAGACCACACACACAGTATATAAATAAGAAAAATTATTAGCCAATCTAACAATATTAGCGTAATACGACGTACATGTTAGCATTTCATTATATAAAGGCCTTCAAAGTGACATATCTTTTGCAATAACCTCTTTTCTAGATTTGTACCATACTTTTATGCTATGGAAATTGAAATCATTTCCAAAGAGGTTATTAAGCCATCCTCACCAACACCACCCCACTTGAAAACATTCAAGCTTTCTGTCCTAGATCAGATTCCTAATGTTCCTTATTGCTCTCTCATCTTGTTCTACCCTAATCTGAATGGCAACAATCTTTCTGAAGCCCTAGAAAAGACGGCGCTTCTAAAGAAATCTCTATCGAAAACCTTGACTCAGTTTTACCCTCTTGCTGGAATGATCCGAAAAGATTATTCTGTTGATTGTAATGATTTTGGAGCTAGCTATGTATCTGCTTTGGTTCATGATAGTCTTGAAAACTTTCTGGTCTATCCTGACCACCAAATGATGCATAGGTTTTTGCCATTGGAACCTAGTAGTTTAGATGAATCTAGTGAGAATGCTCATGTAACACATGTACAAGTGAGCATTTTTAAATGTGGTGGAATCGCCATTGGTGCCTGCGTTTCACATAAGGTTGTTGATGCGAGTGGACTCTACACGTTCTTAAAAGGATGGGCTAACATGACTTGTGGAGATAAAGTTGTGTATCCAAATTTAGGTTCCCCGTCTCTTTTCCCTGCAAAAAGCTTCTGGCTTAGAGACATATCAATGGCTATATCTCAGTTATTGTTGAAGGAAGGAAAGTGCGTCACGAAAAGATTTGTATTTAGTTCGGATGCCTTAACCACGCTGAAAATCGAGGTAGCTAGAAAGGAGTGCAACAACCATCACGTGTTGAGGTGGTATCTGCTTTAATATGGAGTGTGCAATGGAGGCATCCAAAGAAGCATATGGTTTGGAAAACCTTCTCTATTAACCCATGCGGTGAACCTTCGTCGAAAACTTGCAACAACATTGTCAGAAGACATACTTGGTAACATGGTTTGGTTTGCTGACGCGGTGTCTCCACCTAGCAATGAGAAAACATTGCACGATTTGGTGAAAATGGTGCGCGAAAGTTTTATGAAAATCAGTACCGAGTTTGTGAGGAAAGCACAAGGTGATGAAGGACACGTCGAAATGCAGAAGTCACTTAAAGAAATCCCTGAAATTGATACTAAAGGGATGGGTATAAATAGCTACAACTTTACAAGTTGGTGCAAGATGGGTTTCTACGAAATTGATTTCGGTTGGGGGAAACCGATTTGGCTGGCTGGTGTTGTAGATGAGGGCGCCCCGGTATTCATAAATATTGTAAATTTAGTAGACACAAAGGATGGTGAAGGAATAGAAGCATGGGTGAACCTTGCTGAAGAAGAAATGAGGATTTTGCAAGCTAACCCGAAGCTGTTAGCATATGCTTCAGTTGATCCAAGTCCTCTAATAAAGGATGGCAATGTTGAACTACCATTGCCATAGACCTTGAAGATCCTATATATTAATCAAGTATAGCAAACAATGTTTCTTCTTACGCATGTGTGGTGTGTTTAAGTATATGTTACCTACTTCCCGCATATATGTAATAATAAAGGTTTCTATACCAAGTGTATTAAAAATATGTAGTAATTATATTTTGGCTAAGTGCCTACAAATGTATCATAGTTGTCATGATTTTTTTTATATGTATAAAACAAATTTTTTTTGCTATTTTATATACTAAACTTAATTTTTTGGTATTTTTTTGTGTAGTTTATGATTATTTTGCCCCTCATTTTATTAACCCAGGAGGGGCAAAATAGTCAGAAAGTTCACAAAAATACCAAAAAATCAAGTTTACACCATAGATTAGCAAAACAATTGTTCGATACATATAAAAGAAAATCATAACAGCTATAATATACATTATTGTGTAATTAACCCTAATTACATATTGTTTAAATCGGGGAAAATAAGTGTTTTGAATTTTTCCCTAATAATACCATCGGACTTTTGTCAATGGAAGCGACGTAACTTAAAAAACTTAATTGTTAATATGAATTCGGGCTCTTCCACTCAAAGGCTAGTTTATGCTATCTTTGAGAGAATGGATCTTGAATTAAGTGAGGATATCTTGACTTGTAGCTGCTAAGAAAACAAAACACCGTTAACCTCCAGCGTAAGAGTAAGTATTGGTTTTTAGAGAGATAAAGTGTTCTAGAGAGAGTGTGTGTGTGTTAGTTACCGTTTGAATGTCAGTGAAGGTCCCTATTTATATGTTGGACCTTCTTGTCGTGTTCTCATAGTCACAGGTCATGAGAGTGACAGCTTGCGAGTGGGGAATGACGTAAGTTAAACCAGGGGTTGTCTTATTGCTATGACAGCGATGGTTTTGGGCGGAATCAACCGCGCTTACCCTTTTGGAGATTGTGGGTGTGATACCTCATTCCATGTAAGATTCCTTACTCTTTAGTTCAGCGGTTGGGATTTCCCCAGACGTATCGTTCATCCAGCGGTTTGACATCCCCTTTGGGTGATGTCTTTGTGGCGATGGTCGTCCGGATAAGTCTAGACCAATGGGTCGTGTTCGGTGGGCCTAATTCTTCTGCGTGTCGGGGTACCTTACATGATCAAGTCCCCCCGTCTAGTATGCTTGTTGGCTAGGAACAAGCATTCTAGACTAAATCATGATTATCTTTCGCGTGCGCCCGTGCCACGGTTATCCTCGCTTCGTCTTGTTGTATATTCCACTACTTAGTGGATAGGCGTTATATTGTGTCCTTGAGAACCATGAATCATTTTTGAGCGCGCATTTTTGACCGACGTGATATTTTGGTGCGCCTCATCTCGCTCGTTGATCTATATGATCCTGAGCCATTGGATACGGATCAGGGACGTGGCCTCTTCATATTTGTCCGATGGGCGGTTACTTTTCCTTTGGAAGGGTATAAATACCCCTCACTTTCTACCTCTTTTACTACTGTGCTTCTTTATCCTAGAGAGTGTAAAAGCTAATATTGTCTTTTTCCTGCCCCTCTTTCCTTTAGGTTAGGTTTTCCTCCCCTTCTTTTCTGAGATGGCTAAAAAATTTGTTATTGATTTCACATGCGAGTTAGACCACCATGATTAAGATGCCTTTTGTTCAAAGAATAATATCCCCGATAGGGTACACCCTTTTCTTCCTAGTCCTAACGACACTATTAGGGATGCTCCACAGGGTAAAATAGGTGTATATACCCGGTTCTTCGAATTTTGCAACTTTAGGATTCCTCTTTCGAAATTCCTTTGCTGCGTCCTAGAGTATTTCCAGATCCATTTATCACAGTTATCTGTTTTAGCTGCGGCAAGAATTAGTCACTTCGAGATTCTGTGCCGCGTTTATGGTGGTGTTCCTACCGTGGCATTGTTTAGGAAGTTTTATTATTCTGGGATGAACAACGGATGGTTGACCTTAGGAAAAAGGAAGGGTCCTAAGTCTTTGGTTGTTCCGGTGTGTCATATTGCCCCTCTTGATTTCGTTAAGAACTGGACGGGGTATTTTTCTGGGTTGACTCCACCATTTTCCAGTTTCCAATCCCTTGGAATGACAACATCTCAGTTGACCGTGATCCACCTCCATCAGATGACGACGTGGATATTAGCTTACTATTCGCTCTTGATACCAAGCGCTCCCTTCAAAAATATCCGAGCCGTTCTTGTGCTTAGTAGGCTGAGTCGCTACGGGATGACGTGACGGCGTCCTACCTTTATGGTTTCAGACAATGAGGGTGGGTTTTCTTCCTAGGGTTTATCGTGTTCGTTCTTAGATTTTATGTATCTATCATTGTATCTAACCGTTTGTCCTATCTTTTTGCAGAGATGGATTTGTTTTCCTTCATAAATCAACCTGACCCGTTTGCTGTGGAGTCTGGGAAAAGGATTTTGCGTGAGGGTGAGAAGACCTTGCAGAAAGAGACGGTTGGACGCGTTGTGGAGCCATTGGAGAACATTATTAACTTGGTCCAGGAGACCATCATTGATTCGGTTGAAGCTTCCAAGGCCAGCAAGGCTGCTGGGAAGAAAAAGGTTAGGCTTCATGTTCCGACCAAACAACCGGAGAAGAAGAGGGTTGTTCCCGTGCCGGAGCAGGGCTCAGGAGCTGCTATTGGTAAGCTGCGCCCTATTGTGATGTAGTCTGGTGCCTTTTTTGCATTATTAACATAAGTGTCTTGGTTATGCAAGGGGCACAGCCTCAGAGGCCATCCCCGTCGTGAAGCTGCACGACGAGTCTGATTCTGGCCCTAAGCATCCGGAGCCTGTGATCGTTTCCTTTGAAGCTTCTCCCCTTCAACAACCGGATCTTGGTATTGTCTCCAAGACTTCTACTAGTGTGCCTCTGAAGAATCTGGATGTTGATATGTCAGGACCGTCTCAGCCACCACCAGTGCACCAAGAGAGTGGTTTTGAGGCGGAGTCGCCTCCACCAAAATTTTCTGCTCATCGCCCCGCTGCATCTGATGAAGATTTCTACCAGTCCATGTCTGTGGATACCACATAAGCAAAGAACATTTATGTTCCGAGGTGGCTCCCTACTAATGAGTTCCGCATGGATGACCCTTGGGTATGTCGGAGTTTAATGGGCAACCTTGCTACTCCTGGTTATCTATCTGTGCTGCGGAACATGCCTCATACTGAGTTGCTGGATCAGTATAATGTTATTAGCGTACAGCAGGCGTGTATGTCCTCAAAATTGCGCTTAAGGCTTGAGTTCGAGTTAAACCATATTTCAAAGTTAAATAAGAAGTTGGAAAGATGGGAGAAACGGGTAGCCAATTTGAAAGAGAGAGTATCGGAGCTAGAGGTGGATGCCGCGGAGGCGAGGGGCCTTCGCAAGCGTGTTGGGGTCATAGAGTCTGAATCGGAGGAGGTGCAGAGGCTCCGCGACCATGTGGCCCAGCTGGAGGGCATGATTGCCCTTAAGGATCAACAGCTGGCCATAATGACTGTTGAAAACACAGAGCTCAAGGGTCAAGTCTCTGGTTTGTCTGCGGTTTGTGAAGAGTTGAAGGTGCAGGTGCAGGTGAAGGAAGCGGGGTCTTTGGGTGAAAAATTGAAGGAATTTGAGGAGGAAGTTGCATTTGGCGAGGTTGGATCAGAGGCTGGCGGACCTAAACCGCGATTTTGATGAAGAGTTGTTCCCCAGTACTCTGCTCGCGGATGAGGGTAAGAGGTGGGTTGTTGGCCACGATTTTCGCAGGGCATGGATGGCATTTAAACAGTCTGAGGAGTTGCAGACTCACCTAGGCGACTGCATTAGTAAGGCTATCGTGGAAGGGTTAAGACAGGGTTTGGAGTCTGGGGTTGTGCTTGGGGCCTAGGGTACTAAATTAGAAAAGATCAAGGCATACGATCCCTAAGCCAAGGCGCGTTATCGTGAGTCTGTCATGCGGCTAAGTGATTTACCCTCCCCTACTTGATTCACTGGAATCTTGCAAGGACGCTCCTCTTGAGTACCTAATGGCGAAACTAGTTTTGCAAGAGGAGCGACCCAGTGGATCGAGGGAGTTTGTGTTCAGCTGCCCTACTGCGGAGGAGGTTTTACTTCCCAACTCTCTGCTTCAAGCTATCACGTAGAGACCGCGGGCTATTGCTGCGTACAAGGAGAGGAAAGGTCGCCTCCATGGCAAGGAGTTTGATTTCGAGAACCCGGACTTGACAGTTTCTACCATTGTACAACAGATCAATCCGTCCAGGGAACCCTCTATGGTCATTGTTCCCCCCATGCCGACTCCGTCTTCTCCTCTTACCAGTCCGACCGGGGAAGAGGAGCCTACCTCCGATGATCTGTTTGACACAGAAGTGTTGGATCGTACCGGGGATGCTTAAAGTGTATGTTTTTCATGGGTGGCATTTAGACTATGCCGCCTTAGAACCTTTGAAGTCATTAATACTACATGTTCTCTTTTATTTGCTATGGGGCGTCCTCGTTGCATGTTGTTAGGTCGAGGTCCGGGACTATGATCCCCTTAGCATTGTTCTTTTGTAATCCGGGGGTATGCCCCCGCGTACATGTAATTTTTTTTGACTTAATGATATTATATGTTTTATGTTTGGATCACATATGTATGTTTGGTTGGTTGCCGGGGTTGAATAGTCTGGGCTTTGTTTTGTACCCTTTTTTGTCCGTACTTTGTATTCCGGGGGTAATATGAGTTGGTCAATATGTTTGCAATACCTCTTACATGCCTGAGTCAATTATAAGGTTGCTCGTCCTTGTGTTGGGTGTGCGACATATATGTCACGGATATACAAAGATATTATGACACCATAAATAGACTTGTTTTGGAAAATTTGTGAAGTGGGCGGGCTCCACATTTCATTAGATGACTAAGAACAATACAAGGAAAAATAAAGTCAGAATTTAAACTACTCTCCCGTTGTCCAGACCTGATCCGTGATCAATTACAAAAGGAGGGGATGATAGGTTTGCACTTACACATAACATTTTTTCAAGTTGCGAACAGTCCACGTCCGCGGGAGCAATTCCCCATTTGGTCCTCTTAGCTTGTATACTCCGTTCCATAGTGCTTCCACTACTTCATATGGTCCTTCCCACTTAGGACCCATGTTTCCTGTGTCTTCCACCCTATTGGCTTCGTTACTGCGGTAGACAAATTCTCCAGGCCTGAATGCCGTGCCCCAGACTTTGTCATTGTAATACTTCTCCATCCTAGCCTTGTTACGCGCCTCTTCAATTTCCGCGGCTTCTCTCTTTTCTTCCAAGAGATCAAGGTTCAGGAGGAGGTCCTGGTCATTGGAGACCTGGTTCACGGCTGTGCATCGGATGCTTGGCATTCCGATTTCCACAGGGTTGATGCCATCCCCCAACCTTGCCTTGATGCCATCCCCCAAGCTCTTGTTCGCACTCTCCACCAATCCATTTGCTGCGGATGTTTGACAGATGCGAAACGTTGTTTGATATTGAGCTTTTCACACCAGTCCTTAAACTTATTGTCACGAAACTGTTTTCCATTGTCTGATACTATTTCTCCCGGCAGCCCAAAGCGACACACAATGTTCTCCCAAATGAACCTCTTAACTTGTCTACCCGTGATGGTAGCCAGAGGTTTGGCCTCGATCCACTTGATGAAATAGTCAATTCCCATGATCATAAACTTGACCTTACCCGACGCTTCTGGGAAAGGGCTATAGATATCCAGGCCCGCACTTTGTATAGGGACAACGAGAGGTGATCGGGGTCAAGTTTTGTTGCGGGTTTTTGGTACGGACTATGAACTTGGAAATCTTCACATTTCGTATATGTTCCCAAGCATCTTTGTGCATTGTTGGCCAATAGTACCAAGATCGGATTGCTTTGGCCACGACCGCTCTAGGTCCTGAGTGCATACTGCATCAGCCCTAGTGAATTTCCCGCATCACATAGTTGGCTTGAACGGGGCCCACACATCGGAGCCATGGTTCCAAGAATGATATCCGGAACAGAACGCCATCCTTTAGCGCATACTGCCGCACATTGATTCACAACTTTCTAGCTTTCTTGTCATCCGTTGGTAATGTTTCATCCTTTAGATAGTCATTCAGAGGAGTCATCCATGTGTCTCTTTCTTCTTCGACTACAGCCAAGACTTCCATTTACTCGATTGACTTCTCCTTCAGGACTTCAACAAGCACCTTTTTTGTCAGGTGGGCAAAACTGGTAGAAGCTATTTTACTCAATGCATCTGCCTGCTTGTTCTGGCTTCGCGGGATCTGTTTGATAGAGAATGTCCAGAAGCCTCCGATTAGAGCTTTGGCTTTTGCCAGGTAACGCATCATGCTTTCTTTTTTTGCCTCATACGAGCTGTTGATTTGGTGTGCCACCAGTCTAGAGTCTATGTTTGCTGAAAGGTCTTTTACCATCATTTGCTCTATAATCCGTAGGCCTGCTATCAGCGCTTCATACGCAGCTTCGTTATTGGACGCCTCGAATTCAAAGCGTAGAGCGTACGTGAATTCTTTCCCATCTAGACTTGTTAGGATTAAGCCAGATCCGGACCCTTCCTGACATGCAGATCCGTCCATGAATAATTTCCATGGTTACGAGTATGGTCGCTTGTCTGCTGGCTTGACGTGGAGTCCTTCCTCCGAATTTCGGTGAAGAAGTGCGCCAACACTTGTCCTTTGATAGTCGTCTTGGGTTTGAAGTCGATGTCATGCTCATCCGACTCTATCATCCATCCGACCATTCTTCCGCTCTTCTCTGCTTTTGGTTAGCACCGCTTGTGGGTTGGTCCGTGATAAGCGCCACCGGATATGCCCGAAGTATCGCCGCGATGCATGGGATACGTATACCAATGCAAGCACAAGCTTCTCAATTGGGCTATAATTCATCTCCGGCCCTTTCAAAGCGTGGCTGACAAAATAAACCGGCTCCTGTCGCGACTCCCTTTGTGCTAAAAGACTGCGCTCACTGCTTTGTGTGCCGCGGCTAGATACATGATCAGTTCCTCCTTTGGGTGTGGTGTGGTTACCATTGGTAAGTTAGAAATGTATTACTTCATTTCTTTGAATGCCTGCTCCGCTTCTGTTGTCCAATGGAAGTCGAACTTCTTGATGCATTTATTTAGTGTTTTTAAGAATGGTAGAGACTTTTCCACGGACTTGGACAAGAAACGGCTAAGGCTTACCAGTTTTCCATTCAGACTTTGCACTTCCTTCTTGGTCGTTGGGGATGGGAGTGTGGTCATGGCCTCGGACATCTCCGGGCAAGCTTGAATGACTTCTTTACTTATGATGTGGCCCAGGAATATCCCATGCTCCGCCCCAAATGTGCACTTCTTAGGTTTTAGTTTCATGTTAATCCTTCGTAAGGTTCTGAGTGGCTTTTGATGACCAAGTCATCAACATAGACTTCCAGGTTTCTTTCGATTTGTTTGTCAAAAGCTTTATCCACTAGTCTTTGGTACGTGGCTCCGGCATTCTTTAATCCAAAAGGAATCTTTGTATAGCAGAAGATGCCTTGGTTTGTGTGAAATGCCATATTCTCCTCATCCTCGGCCGCCATCTGTATTTGGTGGTATCCTTTGTAGGCTTCGAGAAAACATTTAAAAGAATAGCCGCAGAGGGATTCGATTTTCCAATCGATCTTCGGTGGGGATAGCAATCCTTTGGAGAAGCTTTGTTCAAGTCCTTAAAGTCTACACATATTCTCCAGCTTCCATCACTCTTCTTTACTAGGACCGGATTAGATAACCAATCATGGTAATGAACTTCTTTCATGATTCATGGTTCAACCAGTTTAGTGACATCCTCGTTGATAGCCTTGTTCCGTTCTGGGGCTTGCCCTCTTTTGCCGCACTGGGTTGTAGCCTTCTATGACATTCAGTTTGTGCTAGGCTATTGTCCTTGGAACTCCGGTCATGTCAGAGGGCTGCCAGGCGAGGATATCCAGGTTCTTTTTGAGCAGGTCACAAAGGTTCCTCTTACCTTCATAGCTCAAACTTCCTCCGATTGTGATCGTTTTATCTGGAAATTTGGGGTGGATTGCTACCCTGACTCCTTCTTTTGCCGTAGTCTCTTCGCACCACAGTGCGATCGAGGTTCATCAATCATTCTCGCATTCGACCGGGACTACTTTGTCCGTGCAAGGTTACTATACCACCATGGGTGGAAACTTTAGCATTCCGTGTGCCGTGGGCGAGACTATCTTCTGACCTTATGCCCGCCTCCCGATTATCCCATTATCTTGAGAAGGGACCGTACTACCATGAAATTCATCCGGTATTGGTTGTCCTTTTGTCGCCTCCCAATGTCACTTCCAAGAGGATTTGTCCTAACGGCCATGAAAGTTCTCCGCTGAACCCCAAGAGTGGGGATGAGGTAGGGATCATCCTTTATTGATATCGGGACTCGACTTGCTAAAGCGGTGCTCGTATAAGACTTCGAGGTACTCCCATTGTCCACGTACATCCTGTGGACCATGCATCCTTCAACATCGAGTTAATAACCAGTGGATGGTCATCCCAATCGTCCCGGATATGGGGAAATGAGATTTCCATGTTGGGAGTTGTTTCTTCACATACCTTGGTTCATTGTCACGCCACGTTTGGACCATGAATATGGCATGGGCCTTGTCTTTAGCAGCGACATCCTTCTTCCCCCGTTTGGGGCCTCCATTCTTTTGGGTGTCATTCTTAATTTCCTTGACCAGGTGTACTAGTTGCCCGGACCTAACTGCTTCCTCGATTTGCTTTTTCAGCTGGTAGCATTCGTCCGTGTTGTGTCCCTTTTCCCTATGGAAATCGCAGTACTTGTCTTGGTTTCACGACTCGGCTGGGCTAGACATAGGCGGGGGAGCTGTGAACCTGACAAAATACATAGCTAAAATCTCCTACGGGGGTTTTTGTGAGGGGGTGCATCTATCGCCTCGCTTTCTTTCCGGCCTCAGGCGCCCCTTAAATTCTTTTTTTCGTTCAAACATCTGGATGTTTTTCTGCCCACTTTCGTGGTTCTTCCATTGTGAATGCTTCTTTTTTGTTTGGTTTGCCGCAGACAACTCTCCTCGGAGGAACGCCTTGGTTACTTTCCACATTTAATCCACTGTCTGGGGTATGTTGTCGCTAAGTATTTTGATCAGCTCAGGGTTTGTTATCCCGTGCATGAAACCCGACACCCTCATACACTCTGGGGCACCTTTCAAGTGCATGATCTCCGCCTTGAATCGCTCCACAAATGCCTCTGTAGATTCTCCTTCCCGCTTCTTTATGTGATGCAGCTCTATAGGGCTTTTGTGTATTTCTTTTGTTGAAGGAAATATGAGAGAAAGCTTGTCCTTAGCTCTTCAAATTGTCAATGCTTTTCGGACGAAGTTTATCAAACCGAGGCAGGCGTGCCCCATTAGGATGGAATAAAACATGTGGCACCACGTAGGCATGGGCCGCCCACTTTAGCCATGATGCGGAAAATTTTAGGTGATCTTCCGGATCCCCCGTCCCATTATATGTCTTGGCATAAGCTGTCATCCTTGTCCCTTTTGGGAATTCGAAGTTCCGTATCCGCCGGGTGAAAGGATCTGCGTCAGCTATGTCGTAGGTAGAGTACAATCCTTCAGCTTAATCTCTTGACCTGTCCTTTGAAGTGGACTTCCAGTGTCCTCCTGTGCTTTCCTCACTTTCCAGTGGAGATATCTCCTTAGACCCTCTGCAGATGAGCGGTGATTCTCGTCCCTAGTATATCTCGAGTGTGAGCGGGCTAAGCTTTGGCTTCTCCGGTGCCTTTCACCGAGTACCTTCTTTGTCGCATTTTCTTTCTTGAGCTTTTAGCTTCTTTCCTCCGTTGCCGCGAGAGGATGCTTTTGACCGGAGTTTAGAGAACACATCCGCTTTCATCTCCTAGTCTTGTGGTGAAGTTTGGGTGTTCTCTTTCCACTGGAGAACACGCCCGGTCGTGACCTCGACCCTCCACCGGGCTTTTCTCTAGAATGCTTAGTCTCCCGAGTCCTTTTCCTTTCGAACTCCGACCGGGTGTTTCGGGCGTGTTCGAGATCTCTCATTCCTAGTTTCATCATCAAAGTCCAAATGGGTTTTGACCCAATATAACTTTTCCTAATGAACCTTCTACGCCATTGGGGCATAATTCGGTTATAGTGCCTTTCACAAAACTCCCTTATTGCCGCATCCGCACGATGCTGGGGAGTAACGTTACGTGTCATGCTCCTTTTCCTTTCCGCCTGTGTTTCTAACCATAGAGGGTCCAGGGGAAGGGGAAGGGTCGTCTACTTGATTACTCATGAGAGAGCTTCTTTCGGAAACGCAGTTGTGTTAGCGTCCCACGAATGGCGCCAACTTGTTATTACAAATCTAGACTCTTCCACTCAAAGGCTAGTTTATGCTATCTTTGAGGGAATGGATCTTGAATTAAGTGAGGATATCTTGGCTTGTAGCTGCTAAGAAAACAAAACACCGTTAGCCTCACCGCGGAAGGGACTTCCGTGGTCAACCTTCGGCGTAAGAGTAAGTATTGGTTTTTAGAGAGATAAAGTGTTCTAGAGAGAGTGTGTGTGTTAGTTACTGTTTGAATGTCAGCGAAGGTCCTTATTTATATATTGGACCTTCTTGTCGTGTTCTTATGGTCACGGGTCAAGAGAGCGACAGCTTGCAAGTGGGGAATGACGTAAGTCAACCCAGGGGTTGTCTTATTGCTATGACATCGATGGTTTTGGGCCGGAATCAACCGCGCTTACCCTTTTGGAGAATGTGGGTGACAATACCTCATTCCCATGTAAGATTCTTTACTCTTTAGTTGGGCGCGATTGTGATTTCCCAGCACGTATCGTTCATCCGCGGTTTGACATCTCCTTTGGGTGATGTGTTGTGGCGATGGTCGTCTGCGGATAAGTCTAGACCAATGGTTCGTGATCCGTGGTTGGGCCTAATTCTTCTGCGTGTCTAGGGTACCATACACCATCGATAATGAAAATTGCATATAAATTTAATTAAAACACGTTTCGTGCTTAAGAAAGAACATTATGATGATGAAAACCAACATTAAGCTTTCATTAAAAGTTTGAAACTATAAATATAGAACATGATTGGCTTATAAAACTCAAAATAAAATAAAAATGATAAAATTGGAGTAAAGTTGAGAGCAACTAGTTGAAGAAGAATAATCAACTATTTGTTTGCATATGCTCAAACCAACTATGGGATCATGCAGCCTTTGAGTCCCTTACACCAGCTTTGACGGCATAGATAGTTTGAATCAAAGTATGAAGAAACAGGGAGATTCCAGCAATTAGAGCAATGATACTCCATGGATTACTGAAATACTTATGCTTTAACTCTGCGATGAACATGGGAAGCATGGGAACCTTGAAAATTCCATGTTTGATGAGTTTCGCTCCAGCTTAATATGGTTTACATGTATCTGACCCTACTTTATATCGTAGTCTTCCAGGTGCTCTCCAGTATCTGACATTTACTAGACCAGACATATCTTATGCAGTTTAGCAGATCTGTCTTTTTATGCATGATCCTCGAGAGCCACATTTCTCTGTTCTCAAGAAGATCTTATGCTATGTTCAGGGGATATTAGACTATGGTTTACAGCTTTATTCATCATCGACGTCATCATTCGTTGCCTACTCAAATGCTGATTGGGCTGGTTGTCCTACTAAACGCAGGTTTACATATGGTTATTGTGTTTTTCTTGCCAACAACCTGCTCTCTTGGTCCACTAAGCGGCAATTTACTCTCTCTCTCGGTCTAGTGCTGAGGCCGAGTATCGGGGTGTTGCCAATGCTTTTACTGAAACTTGCTGGTTATGTAATTTACTTCGTGAGCTTCACACACCACTTTTGACTGCTACGATTGTCTACTGTGATAATGTGAGCGCTGTCTATCTCTCATCTAATCATGTGCAGCATCAACGCACGAAACATATAGAGATTGACATTCATTTTGTTCGTGACTTAGTAGCTACGGGTCATGTCCGTGTTCTTCATGTTCCATCGCGATATCAGTATGCGGACATCATCACCAAAGGATTGCATATTGCCCTGTTTGATGAGTTTCGCTCCGCCTTGAGTATTCGTTCCTTTCCGCTCAAACTGCGGGGGATGTTAGCAGATTATATTTATGGGCTTAGCTCGGTTATTGTAGCATGCCTAGCATATTTGTATGTATTTATACACATCACATTGTACTCAATTATGAATTGATAAGATTATCAGTCTTTCAGGAACGAGATCGATAGTATTGTCTAGCAAAAGAGGAGAGAGTTTCGTGAAGAAAGAAAGGGAATGAAAGTGGTTTGGAGTAACGAAGATGGATGAGGGAATACAAGTTATATAGTAAAGAAATGTGAGTGAACGAGGATTTCTTTTCCCGCGTTTAACTCAGGGACCATGCCCGTAATTATAAATGTTCGTTACACAAACAATCTCTACACTTAACCTAAGAACTGCTTATGTAATGCAAGTAACGAGAGGGAAAATTGTTGCATCTTTGGGGACTCTTTTTACAACACACCTAAACCGGAGGGACGTTTATGTAGTTTTTTGTTACACAAACAGTGTCAAAGGAGAGCAAATGCTTAGGACTTTTTTTGCATTTTTTTTGAGATTATGTTTGTAATCGTAAGATCCTAAACTACGACATCGTAACATCCTAAACGGCAGGTTGACTCTCAGTTATGATTTTTCTATATCAAAGATGAGTTATATTACGGAGAATATAAATCCAAGTTTCCTTTTAAAATTTGATAATCTGCGAAACAAAAAAAAAAAAAATGTATAGAAGACAAAACAAGGTTGTATAAAGTTTTGGTATTTTATTTATGTCTTTCTCGAAATATTTCCCAAACTATACGAATATGAATATATTTAAGAATCATGAATCATGTAAAAAAAATCTTCTAAAAGGGATAATTGCACATTCACGCTATATATATTATATATATATATTTTTTTTTGAACAAACACGCTATATAAATTAGAAGTACGTATATTATACTACACAGCTGTTCAAGACAGGAGTTGATCCATAATTAAATCAACAACTACCTAATAGTAAAACATCTAAAGTTAGTTAAATATTGTTAAACTACAAGTCTTTTAAGTTTTATAATTCCGCAATGGAGTTCATTCAACTATTCAAGGTTATACGGTCCATCTATCATCATCAATGTAGTTACATATATCTTAGTGTTTTAATAAAATGCATATCATTGAACGGATAATAATCGATAACGATAGCACGCATAACGAGTTTCTTGTGCTTAGCTCGTGCTATACAAATACTGGGCCAGGCCCAACAACGAAACAACCACGAGTACTGAATCAACAATAAGCCCAATAACAAAATTGGCTATGGTCCAGACTCAAAGTCGCACGCAGAATTCCTAACGGACCAAACCTCTGGCCGCGGAAAGTATTCAGTGTCCGCATCCGCGATAATTAAATCCGGCCACTAACTTTTATAAACGAGTTGTTAGGAAAACCTAACAGTGAGCCTCGCCTATAAAAAGGGTTCTGGCCCTCTCACAAGGTACAACGTTTCTCTCATAATAACACACACACTCTTATTATCTTTGATAAGAATGCGTACTTTCTCTCACACCGGAGCTTAATCGTGGGGTCCGTCCCCACGGTAAGGCTAACGGTTTACTCTCACTTGTGCAGGGATTCAATTAATCACTTGGATTAGTACAAGATTAGCCCATCAATAGTTTGTTGGCCCAATCCAACAAGCATCATCAACACTCATTATAACCCGTCACACTTTTTGTACTAACAAGTTGGTGCCATCCGTGGGACCAATACACAACTGCGTTCTTGAAAACTACTCACCATGAGCACTCGGTCCTAGCCAACTCCCGCTCCCGTATCTACTGTGCGAAACACTGCGGGAAGGGAAAATTACGCGACTCCGGCGAGCTTGAGGGGCCTGCGTCCGACACAGCCCTCAGGAAATACTGCGACTAAGTATTACGACCAGATCTTGCCACTTGCGATAGTGAAAGTTCGGAAGCAGGAAGAAAGGGCAAAAGCATTGAATGTAATGAAAACTCGGCTAGACTTCCATGAAGCTTCACAACATTCCGAGTCGGGAAGGCCGATCGGAAGGAGAGATTTGAGGAAAACGCTTGAGTCTAAGAAGCGCATGGGCACACCAGAAGGTCTGGATCGGAGGCACAGTCGGTCTTGGTCCCCAAGAAATAAAGGTGTGTTCCACATACTAGGAGACAAGGAGAAAAGCATCTTCGTGTACTCCGAAGATCCCAGAAGATCAAATCGTTGCGGTTCTCAAAGAGAATAGGAAAGCTGCTATCATAGCTCCTACTCACGAAGAATAAAGCCTAATTCTAGAAGGCATGGAGAGAGTCGGATGTACTCACGGAGGACAGGTCAAATTTCCGAGAGTGAAGACAGCGAAAGCGGACATTAGAGGTCCGGCTCCAAAAAACAGAAGTCAAGTATTGACGACGATGATCTGGCTAGACCGTGGGTACGCAAGGAGACTGATCCGTTCACTCCACGCATTGGCTACTTCAACATGCACAAGAAAAAACGTGTGCCTACTAATGTGAAGATGTACGACGAAAGTGAAGACCCATAAGATCATCTCAAGATCTTTCAAGCGGCGGCAAAAGTAGAATGCTGGGCCATGCCAACCTGGTGTCACATCTTCAACTCCACGCTCACTGGGTCTGCTAGGGTTTGGTTTGACGACCTTCTGCCAGAATCTGTGGATAGCTACGACGAGTTGAAAGAGGTCTTCCTGGATAATTTCCTCCAACAAAAGAAGTGCATCAAGGATCCTGTGGAGCTCCACCACATCAAGAAAAAGGAGGGAGAAACTATGGAGGACTTCGTGAAAAGATTCAAGGCAGAAATAAGGGATATAAAGGGCGCCCCGGAGGTCATGAAAATCTCAAGTTTCATGCACGGGATCACTAATCCCGAATTGATCAAGCGTTTGCATAATAAAATACCCAAATCAGTAGATGAAATGATGAGGTTACTTTCCACATTTAATCCACTGTCTGGGGTATGTTGTCGCTAAGTATTTTGATCAGCTCAGGGTTTGTTATCCCGTGCATGAAACCCGACACCCTCATACATTCTGGGGCACCTTTCAAGTGCATGATCTCCGCCTTGAATCGCTCCACAAATGCCTCTGTAGATTCTCCTTCTCGCTTCTTTATGTGATGCAGCTCTACAGGGTCTTTTATGTATTTCTTTTGTTGAAGGAAATATGAGAGAAAGCTTGTCCTTAGCTCTTCAAAGCTGTCAATACTTTCTGGATGAAGTTTATCAAACCAGACGCGGGCGTGCCCCATTAGGATGGAATAAAACATGTGGCACCACGTAGGCATGGGCCAGCGCTCCACTTTAGCCGCGGTCTGGAAAATTTTTAGGTGATCTTCCGGATCCCCCGTCCCATTATATGTCTTGGCATAAGCTGTCATCCTTGTCCCTTTTGGGAATTCGAAGTTCCGTATCCGCCGGGTGAAAGGATCTGCGTCAGCTAGATGAAATGATGCGGTTAACCGCATGCTTCCTCTGAGGAGAAGTAGCCGCGGGAAACCATGAAAAGAAAAGGTCTCTTCCTCAGGTGTTGGGGAAGCCACATGAACTCGGGCAAAAACAAGGTTTTAAGAAAGGAGGGTTTAAAACCAACTCGTAAGAAAGGAAGCAAGATAGGTTCACTCTACTCTCCAAAACACCAAAAGAAATCTTGGCATTAGAAAATCAAAATTCAAAACTCCTCCTCTAATGATCACACTAGTCGAAAAATAAACGCCAACAAGTTATGTGAATTTCATGGCTAAGTAAGGCATAACACAGATTTAATGCATGCACCTAAAAGACAAATAGAAGAGTTACTCAAGAATGGGAAGTTGTCAAATATAATAAAAGAACTAAAGTAGAACAGTGGAAAGGACCAGCCTAAGGCGCTTAAGAAGGGAAAGACATCTGGAAAGGACAAACCTCTCACAATCCTAATGGTACAAACCCAGTAGCGAGTAACCCGACAAAGAATTAAACAATGTTTTTCTCCCAACCCCAACATCTCATTCCCACCACTAACCGAAGAAGAAGGAAATGAGGGACCAATGATAATTGAAGCAAAAATTGGAGGGCACTTCATACACCGTATGTACATTGACGGGGGTTCTGCTTCGGAAATCCTGTATGAGCATTATTTCGAAAGGCTTCGGCCCGAAATCAGAATACAAATGATACCGGCTGCAACACCTCTTATTGGATTGAGTGAAGAGGTAATACGACAAACAGGACAAATATCATTGCTAACCAAAGTCGGCGATGATGAGTACTCAGCATCCGCATTGATGAACTTTGTAGTTGTAAGATCCCAATCGCCATATAATGGGATCATAGGAAGGCCAAGGGTGCGAAAGTTACAGGCAATACCTTCAACAGTGCATGGAATGGTAAAAATTCCAGTAGAGGGAGGAGTGCTCACACTGCGAGGCAGCCAAATTGTTTCGCTAGAATGCATATTGGTTTCCGAACCAACACCATAAGCACAACAAAAAGCCAACCAGTGGAAGAACGAATTAATGTAGCAATCCATCCGGAACACCTAGAGCAAACCATAGCTATTAGGTCCACCTTATCAATGGAAGGATGCAAAAAGCTGTGCAACTTACTAAAACAAAACCTAGACATATTTTCATGGTGCCCGGCAGATATGACGGGTGTTCCAAGGCATATAGCATAGCACAACTTAAATATACGTGAGGGATACACCCTTGTCAGACAGAAGAAATGGGGCCAGAAACCAAAAAGAAATAAGGAGATCCAAGAGGAAGTAGAAAAGCTAGTAAGCGCGGGAATCATGAAAGAGGTGCACCACCACAGTTGGTTGGATAACCCTATAATGGTAACAAAACATGGTGGAAGTTGGAGAATGTGCGTAGACTTTAAAGATCTAAACAAAGCATGTCCTAAAGATGGATACTGATGAGTGTCTAAATACTCATCATTTTATTCCCATTTAAACTGCAAAAACATTTAAAAACACTCAGAAATACTTCAAAATACAGAAAATATGCTTGGATTGTATTTTTATTTGTTGCAGGTACAAAAGGATTGAAAACAGAGCGAAAACGAGCAAAATCAAGTTGAAATTAGAAAAGTCTTTGAATCGACGGAGCCGAGGAGTGATTTTCTACATTTTAAGAGCTCGGGACATATTTTTGAAGTGAGAGTGGGAGAACAAACCTTAATACACAAACCTATTG
Organism: Chrysanthemum lavandulifolium; assembly: GCA_022545495.1. Lineage (NCBI taxonomy): Eukaryota > Viridiplantae > Streptophyta > Magnoliopsida > Asterales > Asteraceae > Chrysanthemum > Chrysanthemum lavandulifolium. The sequence continues at coordinate 276,480,218 of CM040243.1, forward strand.
AACCCCCTATCCTTTCCTTTTTAACCCATCACCACCAACCCATCTTAAACCTTTTACCCAATATTTGTTACCCATTGTACCCAATTAGTTAAAAAACCCAGAAAACCTATCACTTTCTTTTACCCACCATCCTATCCCTTCCTCCCCTTTATCCAGAAAACACAAAATAAAAACCAACAATCCCAAACCCAAAAATGGCGCCACACTTTCCCCCCTCCTCTCATCCTCTCTCCATCATCACAACCCCAAACTCCCAACACACTAACTCCATCACCCAATGTAGAGTCACATGATTCCACTCTCCATGTCATCAATCCAAGTTGTTGCATAAAGATATAAAACTAAATCAATGGATGTAATGGGTTTCCAAGAAGAATCCAATGGCTCAGGATGGTTTCAAGAAGCACAAATGAAGATTTTGCTTGTATTCTCTCACGAGAAAAGCACAAACAGTGAAGACAAGAGAGAAGCACTTTTTTAGTATAAATAGGAAATTGGTGAAAATATGAAAGTTGTCTAGATTTTTTTCCAAGTTCTAGCACCATTTTATTATTACTGTCATTTAAATTTTATTGTAACAATTTAATTTTCAATGCAACTTAATTCCAGTTTTTAATTCTCGTTTATGCAGTCTTGATTTTCTCATGTCTTTGAATTTTGTCATTTGTGCTTAAAACGTGTTTGAGTAGTTGTCTAAATTCATTTTAAGTTTCTGTTAATAGTGCAAAAAGATCAAGTATTAAGTCTCAAAATCATTTCTCTTTAAAACTGTTAACAGTTCTGCCCTTAAAGTGGTGTTTGGATTTGCAAGTTTTATGGGTCAAAAACCCATTTTGGTTCTTAATTAAGTTTTGTTTAGTTGATTTAACAATCTTTTCAAGTTTTTGTAAGTTAGTTATTAGCTTTAGAGTAGTTTTTTTTATTGCTTTTGGAATCTGTTACAGTCCCCCAGCAGTCCCCATAAGCAGTTTTGTAGCCCTCTTTAAAAGCTCCCATAAGCTCACTAAGGTTTAGAATTTAGCTTTTTAGATACTAGGGTTATAGAACTCTAGGATTTAATGCTTTTTGAGGTTTAGCTATTACTCTAGGGTAGGATAATTTTAGCTTATAGATCATATGTTAGGCTGTTTATAATCTTGCTGTCATATTATCATATTTGTTATTGACTCATGTGATGATTGTTTGATTTATGTTTGGTAAAAGTTAGTTTCAAATTTAGAGTGTTTAATTAGTTGTTATTAATTTTGTTTCAAAAGCCTATTATAGTTTTTTTTTTCCTTTGGAAGCCACTCATCCAAAAAGACACTTACATTTGGGTCTGCTACCCCAACAAGCTGTTACAGCTTCTTTTTAATCTTTTTCAAGTAAAGTTTTTTTTTTAATTAAAAATGCTTATTTTAGTCTACTATTTAGTTTCCAAAAGAAAAAATCCAAAAATAAATAAAAAGCCAATAGCCAAAACTGAAAAACATGGGATTCGAACCAGGTCTGCCAGTTCACTCAGCAACGCCTCACACAACACACTCCACTACCATTGCACCCTTGGGATTTTCTTGTCATACTTTGCGTTAATTAATCTCTTAACTCATTTTTTCTGTTTTTAGCTTAATAGACTAGATTGCTTATTTACTGCTTAATTCTAACTGCTTTTCCGGTTTTTTTTATTTTTCCTAGGTTTAGATTTAGGTAATGTAATTTCCTGAAAAGTTCCATATTTTTTTAATTAGTTTTACTATTTTTAATAATAAATTTCTTAGTAATTAGTTTTTAATTCGTAATAAATAGAAAAGTGCTCGAAAAAATACCCGGCTTTTTTCTAAAATCATTTTTAGTCATGTAGAATGTAGAAAAATTGTTTTTGCACTCGTAAGACTTAAATTGCATAATTTTCACTCTCGGGGCTCGGGGTTAGCTCGGGTTTCGCGTTTTTGCATTTTAGCACCCTAGGATGTAGTTTAGCTTTGTTTTATTGTTTCTTAGACTTAGTAGTAGTTTATTTAGAGTTTACTTAGTTTTACATGCTTTATTTTCATTCCCGTTCTTTAATTTGTATATTAGCGTAATCAAAACCAAAATTCGTTTAACCAATTCAAGTCCTAATCACTAAACTTATCGACACCGTCAATTTCACACCTCGTTGGGACACGACCCGGGAAATCACTTGCCCGGTATCACTTTTATCACATTCGTGAGATTTGGCACGTTAACCTTTTTCCTAAAAGGTTGATTTGTCGAATTTCACGATTAATTTGATACTTTGATACTTGTGTTTATTTACCACACTCACAACGAACGAATCAGATACCCATTGCCAGAAATAGACTAGAAGATTGTTAGGATTTAGTAAATCCAGGTATTAAAGTGTCGGTCACCTCAAGTATATGTAATCGTTAGAAAGCTCATAGTCGTAGTTATTTAATGTCAAGTAGGATTTAGTTATGTAACACCGTGGAGGACGGACGGGTCTTTACCCATGTATGCCTCGATCCACACCGTCGGTATGCTTATTGTAAGACTATAAATACTCTACCTACCAAGGTAGAGAGTTGGAGCTCATAATAAGATTTTTCTTTCTCTCACTAAAGTTCCCAAACCTCTAACTTTCTCTCTCTAAAACTATTATGTACGCCTACTTGTGGTTATGGTCTAGTGTGCTTGTGAAATCCAATATGTTACAATTGGTATCAAGAGCCATGGTTAGATTATCTCTTACATATCCTTGGATTTCTAGTGGTTTTTAGATGGTTTTGAGTTTGAAAAGTTTAGTGGTTTTTGCATCATTGGTTCATTTCTTGTGTTAAAGTTTGAATTTTGGGTGTACTTTTGTGTTTAGAATCATTGTATGTGCTTGGTTTTTGATTTGGTAAGCTTGAATCACTGTGGTTGAACTTGTTTTGGATTGAAAAGTGTGTTTTTAAAGTTTTTCTTGGTAGCGACTTGGCTCTCGGAGTGAATTTCATACTAGCGACTTGCTTCAGTAAAAGGTAGCGAGTTGTAGTGAGTTTTGGTAGCGAGTTGGTCATAGCGACTTGCCTTTTGAGACAAGCAGACAAACAGTACACTTAGTGGATTCTCCACTACGGGTAGCGACTTGGTGAAGGTAGCGACTTGCTGTTATTTTTGTTAGCGACTTGTACTTAAGTTTCGTAGCGACTTGGTGTTAGCGACTTGGATCTTAGCAAGTTGCTATTTAACGACTTGACGTCTTAGCGACTTGGTGCATAACGATTTGCTGTCAAAATTCCTAGCGATTTGCAACTTAGCGACTTGTCATCTTATTACTTAGCAACTTGGTGCTTAGCGACTTGGGTCAAGGATTCTTAGCGACTTGGTTGACTTTTGTGTGTAATACGGTTTTCTCTTGATTTAGTAAAATCCCGTGAAAGAATCTATTTCCCGGTTTAATCATAGAGTTTTAAAATCCCGTGTAATCTGTTAACATGTCTACCAACGCACCTACAATCATCTCCATCGTTGTCGAGGATGTTCAAGCGGTGGTTCAGATACTCGTCCACCTATGCTTGATGGCCGACTACAACTCTTGGGCTCAACGAATCGATTGTCTTGCCTTGGAAAGGAAAATGGGGTCAACATTCTCAAATCCATTAATGAAGGACCTTATCGATTGAGACTACTAGAGACTTAATTGATACAACAAGAATGGAACAATGATCTATGGAATAGACAAACCAAAGATGTATGATGAGCTCAATGATAAGGAGAAAAAAAGATTCGATGATATCAGGGCTTCTAACATTATACTTCAAGGTCTTCCAAAGTATATCTACAAGCTTATCAATCACAACACCGAAGCCAAGGCAGTGTGGGATAATGTCAAGATGCTTCTCTCAGGGTCTGAATTGACTATAGAAGACAGAGAATCACAACTGTATGATGAATTTGAACACTTCAAGATGAAACCAGATGAGAGTGCCTATGAGTACTACGTGAGATTCCATAAGCTTCTGAATGACATGAGGAACATCAGGATGACTATGCCAAAAATACAGCTGAACTCGAAGATTGTGAACAACATGAATCCTGAATGGCACAAGTTTGTCACCTCTGTGAAGCTAACCAAAGGATTGAAGGACACAAACTATGAGCAACTATATGCCTTCCTTCTCCAGAATGAGAGACATGCTATGTTTGAAAAAAGGATTCTTGAGCAGTTCAAATCTAAGCAGGGAGAAGCCAGTTTATCAAATGACTCAACTGCCTTCTACACCAATATTGGTATTACTACCAAAGCATCTCAAGTCATACCCATAGGTAATGGTAATCACAAACTCATTCATGATCCAAGGTTCAAGCAAGCTCATGCTGATGCAGTCATGGGACACTTCAGTGATCAACTGGCTCTTATGGTTAAACAAAACCTGACCCTTAGTCCACATACCAACAGTCTTCACACTAACAATGAGATCAGAATTGCATCCAACCTTCACAATCATTCGGTTGTCAAAGATGGAAAGATTATGGGACAACCACTTCAAGAAAGGCAGTATGATCAGGGAAGAGGAGGAGTTGGTAAAGGATATGGGGTAAATCAGAATATGGGAAGGACTGGGAATCAAGGTCAAGCAAAGCCAATCAAATGCTACAACTGTGGTGGTGAGGGACATATTGCTAGGAATCGCACATCGCCAAAACGCCTCGTAATGCGTAGTACTTGAGGATAAGATGTTACTTGTGCAAAGTCGATAATGGAGCAGCTTTGGATGAAGAAGAGTTATTGTTTCTTCTGTCAAGGAATGCCAAGACATATGATGCGATGTGGATGAGCAACCAATTCATGAAATAGGTCACAATCATCGAATGCCTTTCAAGTAGCCGATCGTGATGCATTTGACTCGATGTCGATGATGAACCCATCGCCTGCACAATCTTCATGGCTAGCATCTCACCTATGGTTTCTCCAAAGATCTCTCCACCACAACAAGCTGGTCCATCCAAAGACAAAATCATTTCAGAGGTATTAAAACTATATGATGATGTTGATGAGCAAAAGATACATAATGAAGTACAATCTCTTGAAACTTATGATTCAGATGTTGAAAATATAGGAAATAGTAATACTGTCCCATATAATCAACATGTGGCTCAAAGTGAAAGTGAGATTGTACCAAGTGATGTATCTTTCGCAATCAATGATGACTATGTTTTTGATGAATACACCGCATGTGCCCCTAATGATTCTCGTTATCTCTCGAACTTAATGCCTATAAAGAACGAGTTGCTATTTATGAACAACGTGCTAAATTTGAGTTGACCACCCGTGAGCGTGAAATGGATGACCAAATGCGCATAATTATTAGAAAAGTAATTTTAGAGAAGAAGTATTAAAACAAGAGTTAAACTCCTTACAAGAAAAGCTTTCTAAAACTCGCTAAGCAAAAACAAGAACTTCAAGAAAATGTGAAAATGCTTAAGCAAGAATTCAATGCTAAGGAATCAAAACTTTGATTGATTTTTCCAATCTAAAAACTTTGAAAACAAGCTTGAAAATAAGTTGTAGGTACAAGGAACACCATTCAGATCGCTCACTTGATCACTAAGCATAGAGTCTTAAGCGATAAGCATAGCATTCCCCTTGTTGTGGAACCTAATCTCGAGGTTGTTAAAAGGCTAGAGCTGCCCATAATGTAATCTATGATGGTAATGAGATTCTTAAACCTAGATGAAACCTAGTTGCGTTGAGTGCATCGAGGAAGATAGAACATTAGATGATGCATCTAGGAGAAAATGAATAAGAAGCTAGATGATCACGAATGTAAAAGAATAACATAACGATCAAACCCCATGATTACAAAAAGGAAAATTGGATCTACTTGAACAAGTTTAAGCCTCAAACGTTGTTAACACCCGAACAAGTGTTCGGAAAAGGATTTAGATAAGCAAAAGTAGAGAATCTTGTTGTAACAAACCCTCCCTTAGGAAAATGCCTTCAAAGAATCGTGTATCCTCCAAATACATCGATGCATTTAGTTCCTAGAACTATTGCCACTAAAAGCAAGACCATAATCGGTCAATATGTTATCTTTCAATTATTTCTTGACTTTGAGAAAACTTGTAAGAAAAGGATCACACCCATCGGTATAATCAAGGGAAAGGGTTTTGAACAAACTAAGGAATGCTATTTAATCGAGGTCATGCCTTTCTTTAAACAACTAAAAGATCAATTTTAGAGTCTCAAGAAAGGGATGAATACATATATTAAAGAAATGGAAAAGGAATTTGATGCAATGATTGTTGAGGTTAGTGACTATGAGCGCAAATTAAAATATAATGAGATTGAGAGGAAGAACTTGCATACCTTGAATGAGAATCTTATTTCGAATGTATTGCTCAAGATGTGTTTTACATCGCTACAAATTGTTCCATTAATGCTTCTCAATTTCATGAATTATCTGTCGCTCGAAAGTTTCCATGATCGTGTCATTGAGCTTGAAAAACTAACTCTAAACTGCATGATAAAGTTGAACAGATGATCATGATAACCGGTAAAGCAGTTTTCTAAATTGAAGTTGAGCATCTTGCTTTGCAATTAAAATATCAACATCGGAAAGAAAATGTTAAAACCTCAAATATCAAGACATCCTTGGATGTTCCTGAATTTGATGCAATTTTTGAAATTAGCAAACGTGATGAACATATTCGAGCTCATTGTAACACGATCAGAAAGTTGAAAGCCCAAATCTCTCAATTAAAGGGTGAAAAGAACAAAGTGACTGGATCCCAAATGCCTCCTCCTTTAGATTCTCAGTATTCTAACACTTTTCATCTTCAAAACTTAGTTAATGCATTACAAAAGGAAAACGAGAGTTGAAGAAAATGAAAAAGTTAAACGACACTTTAAAGAGTTATATGATTCAATGAAAGTCACTAGTGACCAAAACAACGAAAAAATAACGTCTTTAAAAAAGGAAATTGAGAATGAGGAGTCGTGAAAATGGAAACCGCCACTTGTTTTAATGAGAATGTTGCATCAAAGTCATCCACGACCATGTAATGATGTCTGCTTGAATTTTTGCTAATCATGAATATGGTGTGAATGCTTTGTCTAATGTCACAAATGCCCGCTTAAAATTGTTAATGCTAAAATCATGCTAAGAAGGCTAAAAGACAAAGACGAAGAAAGTTAGAAAATAGTGGAAACCCTGGGAAGAACATTTAGTAAGATAGGTTATCAATGGATACCTTTTGGCCATAAGGATAATCGGCTTTTGCCCTCAACTGCTAAGACAATGCCGCTAGAAAATGGATGCCTCACCGGTAGAACTATTCCTTTAAGAATTGAACATACTTTGAATAGGTCAAAATGAGACACCAAAGATCGCATCTATTCCTAATGATTCCATTGCTTCTATTTACGATATGGGTGTTTCTATTTCGATGTGGGTGTTCCAATCATCGTTACTAACCAAGTGGAACCCATTCTTGCATGGGGATCCCAATTATCCGCTTATCCATTTTTGTCTGTGTTCAACCGCAGATCGCTCAAATCGCTCGTGGTACTTAGACTCGAGTTGTTCCAAGCATATGACCGAGACCGGTCATGCTCATGAACTTCGTGAGTAAATTCATCGACTATTAGATTAGGAACCACCATTTTGGAGCAATTATGGGTTATGGTGATTATGTAGTTGGCAAAATTGTAATCTCCGTGGTATATTATGTGGAAGGTCTTGGTCATAATTTGTTCTCTGTTGGTCAATTCGTGATTCCGATCTAGAGGTGGCCTTTAGAAAATATACTTGCTTCGTTAGAGAACTTGATGGTGTGGAATTATTAAGAGGTACCGTGGTTCTAACCTATACACCATCTCTATCGAAGACATGATGAAGTCTTCCAATCGCTTGTTGTCAAAGGCTTCTAAAACAAAGTCATGGTTATGGCATCGTCGTCTCAATCACTTGAACTTGAACCATTAATAACCTTTCCGTAAAGGATCTTGTCGAGGCTTACCCGGATTAAAATATGAAAAGATCATCTTTGTTCACTTGCCAATTCGGTAAAAGCACAAAATATGCCCACAAACCAAAACCCACAAATTCAAGAATGGAAGTTCTTTATACCCTTCATATGGATCTGTATGACTAATGAGAGCGCAAACAATAAATGGAAGAAATACATTCTAGTAGTTGTTGATGACTACTCTCGATTTACTTGGGTAAAGTTTTTGAGGACAAAGGATGAAACCCGGATGTCATCATCAAACTAATCAAACAACTTGAGTTCGACTCAACAATACAATCGTAATTGTTCGAATGTACAATGGCACGAGTTTGTTAACAAAGACTTAATTCGCTTTTATGAAAGTGTTGGAATCGGTCATCATAGAAGTGTTCCACGAACTCCTCAACGGAACGGTGTAGTTGAAAGACAAAATCGAACTCTTGTGGAAGCCGCAAGAACAATGCTAATTTATTCAAAGGTTCCAATGTTTCTATGGGCTGAAGCCATTGCCACTGCTTGCTACACCCAAAATCATTCCCTTATACACACCTCTCATGGAAAAACTCCATATGAACTTGTTCATAAACGAAAACCTGATCTCTCCTACCTTCGTGTGTTTGGCGCTTTGTGCTGTCCAACGAATGACGGTCAAGACTTAGGTAAATTAAGAGCAAAGGCAGATATTGGAGTTTTTGTTGGTTATGCACCAAACAAGAAGGGTTACCGAATCTACAATAAGAGACCCCGAAATATCATGGAAACAATTCACGTTACGTTCGATGAGTTGACAAGTCAAATGGCTCCAGGACAACCCATTTCTGGACCCGCATCATCATGTAGTCCCATCAGTTCTACTCTTGTTTACGGCTCCGCGCCAGCAACTCCTTATGTACCTCCCTCAGAAGATGACTTAAAGAAACTATTTGATCTAATGTTTGATGAACACTATGAACCAACTGCTAATGATCCGTCAATCCCATCATTAGAGGTCGCTTCTATCCACGCCAACGAAGTCAATCCTTCGCCTATGTCATTAAGTCGAAGCGCCGATCAACTGCCTCATCAACAAACCTTCAATCACCAAGTGTACATCATGGAATTGCTTCGATTCACAAGATGAAGTTAATCCTTTGCTACTCCCAAGATGCTCCATTTGAAAATATATTTGCTCCGAATCATCATCTCGAACCATCTTCATAAGGAGACATCGACTGCTACTTCGGCCCACAACAAGAACCACATGAACACCTTAGAAAATGGACACATGATCACCCATTGGACAACATCATTGGAAACCCTTTTCGTCCAATATCCACTCGTAAACAACTTGCTACCGATGGCTTATGGTGCTTCTTCAACTCCGTACTCTCTAAGATCGAACCTAAAGACGTTAAAACTGCTATGAATGAAGACAGCTGGTTCAATGCCATGCAAGAAGAAATTCATGAGTTTGATCGATTAGATGTATGGGAATTAGTACCGCTCCGGATCGTGCTATGATCATTGCTCTAAAGTGGATCTTTAAAGTAAAGCTTGATGAGCATGGTGATGTGTTGAAAATAAGGCTAGGTTAGTGGCTAAAGGATATCGCCAAGAAAAAGGTATTGACTTTGAGGAATCTTTCGCTCCTGCTGCTCGCATCGAAACTATCAAAATCTTCTTGGCTAATGCGGCCAAGAAGAACATGGTAGTATATCGATGGATGTGAAACCGCCTTTCTTAATGGTGATTTGAAAGAGGTGGTTTACGCCACCACCGAGGGTTTTGTGAATCCGAGCATCCTAATCATGTCTATCGCTTGAAAAAGGCCCTTTACGGTTTGAAGCAAGCTCCTAGAGCATGTTATGATACGTCAAAGTTTCTTCTATCTACCGGATTCAAGAAGGAGCAATTGATCCGACATTGTTCACCGTAAAGTCGTGCAAACATTTAATTCACGCTCAAATTTATGTTGATGATATTATCTTTGCCTCGACCGACCCCAATGAATGTGATCGTTTTCAATTGAAATGGGTTCCAAATTTCAAATGTCAATGATGGGACAAATGTCATTTTCTTGGGATTACAAATTTCACAAAGTCCCGAGGCATTTTTATAAATCAATCCAAATATGCAAATGAGATTTTAAAGAAATTTGGATTTGTTTCATGTGACACCGCTGACACTCCCATGATTGAACGTATTAAGTCGGATGAGGACCACTGTGGATAATGGTAGATCAAATGAAATATCGTAGTATGATTGGATACCGATGTACCTCACGCCAGCGCACTGCACATCTTGTTTCTTTGTGTGCATGTGTGTTAGATATCGTGCTAAGCCTACTAAAAGCAACTTGAAGCGGTTAAACGGGTCTTTCGGTATCTCCAAGGAACCATCAATATGGGACTGTGGTACCAAGGACACCGTATGTCACTAACGACTATGCGAGATGCCGATCATGCAGATGTCAACATACACGTCAAGCACGTCAGAGGTGCTCGGCTGGGTGACAAGCTTGTGAGTTGGTCTTCAAAGAAGCAAATGAGTACTTCTATTTCCTATACGTAGGTGAATACATAGCCATGTCATCTTGTTGTGCTCAAATCCTTTTAATGAGATCCCAATTATCGACTATGGCTTTGAATTCAACAAAATCCTCTCATCATCGTGATAATAAAAGTGCTATTGCTCTCTCATGCAACAACGTTCAACATTCAAGAGCAAAGCACATCGATATTTGACAACATTTCATCCTAGAGCAAGTGGAAAACGGTGTGTTGGAACTCTATTTTGTGAAGTCAGAATACCAATTAGCAGACATCTTCACCAAAGCTCTTCCAAGAGAACGTTTTGAGTTTGTTCTTCCACGACTTGGCTTGAAAAGCCTTCAACCAGAAACACTCAAACGTCTTCAAGAGGAAGACGAGGAGTAAAGGTCTTTCTTCATCCATCTCTTGTAAATATCTATTCGAAAAACAAAATACAAAATTACAAAACCTTCAAAAAGTAAATAGAAAAATAGAAAACTTTCAAAAATCCATAAAAACTTGAAAAATCTTGAAAAAAAAAAATTGTCATTTTGTCATGTTTTTCTCAATTCGAAAATATCTACGGTCTTTGTGTTGTCATTCAAAGAATGACACGGGACTTTAGATATTGTTCGAATATTTAAAAAATAAAAATCATCAAAAAATCAAAAATTATTTTTGGGAGAAAGTAAAACAATGGTTTATTGTCATTTCAGCCAGTAACCCGTTTTTCAAAGAAAGAACATAGCCATGCTTTATCTTGTTTTTCAAATCTCATGCTCTGATTCTATAAAACAATTACTTACTATCTAATGAAAACTAATTGCTTTGAAAAATAACTCGGACTCTATTTTTGAAAATCATCTAGACTTAATATTTGTCAAGAACATCTATCTCTCAATCAACAACGTATGTCATTGATTGAAAGGGAGAATGATTTCAATTAAATCAAAAGGTTATTTGTCATACAATTGTTTTCAAAAGATAATTATGCATGTTTAATCAATGGAGTTTAAAGTCTCAAAATCCGATCCTTATCAGTTAAAACGTTTTCATAATCAAGTCACAATTCTCCGTACAAGCTTTCAAAATCAATTTAAATCTACAGAGATCACAAATCTCAAATGATTTGATAATTGTGATCGGGTGAGAATTTGTGATTTAAATTGGATTTAAACTGATAATTCGATAAATGGTTTCACAAGTCTTTAGCAAGCTTTCCTCCCCACATGTGCCAAACGACTTCAAAATTTTCCATACACATGTTGAGGGGGAGCAATCTTTTTGAACCACAAAGAATTGAAACGTGATTGATTTGTCTCTAAGTGCAGGTTCCCTCTAGTATGTGCAAAACTCTTTCAAACCTCAAGGCACATATTGAGGGGGAGCAAACTTTTGAAAACCTCATCCTTCCTCAAAAGGTTTTATCTACTCAAATTGATTGGGAAGTGACGATGATCATTTTAGAAAATGTTAATCAAAAGATTGGACCTTTCATTCTTAATCTAACGATTTCAAAGATCTCTTGCCTCCATGTGCTAAACTATTTCGGAATGATATGCATATGTTGAGGGGAGCATTTCTAAAATATCAAAACAATTAAGATACAAAATGCTTTAATTTTATATCACAAGTATCTTGATTAATTTTACAAATGGTTTTCAATTGGTTCCAATGATGTATGAACAATACCAAAAAGACCGACCAACTTTACTTTATGTATGGTGATATAAGGATGATAAGGTTAGGTATTTGTTCCCATGATCCTCCGTAATCGGAAGGATCTACCGAGGACTATCCACTAGTTAGTGTAGAAGTCCTTAGGTATGATGATAAAAGGAGAAAATGAGATATGGGAAAGGCGGACCGAGACTAAGCTAGTAATCGAATAAACCCAACAAGGTTCTAGTTATGAAGTCTCGTAAGCACCAAGGGGTTGAAGAATGAAAAGAATTGAATGTGAAAAGGGTGAAAAGAAATAGCCTCCATTTATTCAACCATAGGCGTAAACCGGGTTCAATTCATATGCTACTGGTGGTTACCAAGGTAACATCGGTATTGAAGACAAGACGTCATGGACCCAGTGATGCACTGGACTACAACTTCCCAAACCACTCAAGTTCCTCTTAAAAAGACTTCTTTCATTCTCACGGGGAACCGACATAATCTATCGACTTTCTCTTAGAGATTGTTGATATTGAAGAAGGAGACCCTCTCCCTAGTCTCCGGAATAGGAACCAAAATATGAAAAATTGAGTCTAGAGGCACGAGATCATCAATAAATCTCTTTAGGACACTGTCAATGAAGACTCTCTATTTCACACAATGTGGAAAGAGAGATTATATCTTATGAGTCCTATGCATTATCCTTGTGGTATTGCCAGAACATCTGAGTGATATGCATTCATATTCACAATGAAGATGGAAAGCCTTCTGGAGCCAACATCAAATAAGCTCTTGGTGGATGGCATGTGAGATCTATCCAATAGATCAACCATGTGACAACTGAACAGAAACAATGGGGCGATTCAATCTTTTGAATCAATCCTGGGGCGATTAATGTGGCTGATGATCTCAAAGCTGACTCAAAAACTCTGTATCACGTGGATCAGTTAAAGACCTCCACTCAGATTATCTAAACATGCAATAATGAAGAATCAAAGACTATGAGCTACAGAACAAAGAACATGAACAAGAATCCAAGAACAATCTCAATGTAATATCTGTTTGTATTCTGTGTAATTTTAATGTGTGTTTGAGGTGACCTCCCTTAGGGGAAGATTGTTAGAATTTAGTAAATCCAGGTATTAAAGTGTCGGTCACCTCAAGTATATGTAATCATTAGAAAGCTCGTAGTCGTAGTTATTTAATGTTAAGTAGGATTTAGTTATGTAACACCATGGAGGACGGACGGGTCTTTACCCATCTGTATGCCCGATCCACGACCCGTCAGTGGCGTTTATTGTAAGACTATAAATACTCTCCACCTCCCAAGGTAGAGAGTTGGAGCTCATAATAAGATTTTTCTTTCTCTCACTAAAGTTCCCAAACCTCTAACTTTCTCTCTCTAAAACTATTGTGTACACCTACTTGTGGTTATGGTCTAGTATATTTGTGAAATCCAATATGTTACAAAGGTCGAGTCACTCTGCGGATACCCCTTCAAATGTATCCTGGATGCATATAAGGGCTATCAACATATACAAATGGCAAGGGAGGATAAGGGAAAAACAACATTCATTACAAGCCAGGGGATATTTTGTTACACCAAAATGCCATTCGGATTGAAGAATGCAGGAACAACGTATCAGCGACTGGTTGATAAAGATTTCCACAAATAAATAGGCAGAAATCTAAAAGTATATGTCGATGATCTCAGAATCAAAAGCTGCTTAGAAGATGAGATAATGAGGGATGTGGAGAAACCTTTAAAACCTTAAGGGAATTCAACATGAAGCTGAATCCCAAGAAATGCACCTTCGGAATGGAAGAATGAATGTTCTTTGGATACACCGTGAACACTAAGGGGAGTAAAGTATGCCCAGATAAGCAGGAGCGGTACTAGACCTCCTATCCCCAAAATGCCTTAAAGATGTTCAAAAAATAAACTGATAGTTGGAAAGTTTAAATAGGTTCCTGGCTAAATCCGCTGAAAAATCATTGCCTTTCTTTATGACACTTAAAAAGTGTACAAAAAATAGCGATTTTCAATGGACACCGGAAGCGGAAGAAGCCTTTAAACAAATGAAAAAGCTAATAGCGGATCTTCCGACACTGAAAACACCTAAGGAAAAAGAAGAACTCATCATATACCTTGCAGCAACTAAGGAAGCGGTCAGTGCAGTTTTAATGATGGAAAGGAAAGGCAAGCAAACACCGATATACTTTGTAAGTCGTGCTCTACGAGGGCCGAAAATCAACTACACACCCATGGAAAAGTTAGTATTATCCTTGGTGCATTCTACAAAATGACTAAAGAGATACTTCCAAGTACATACAATCGTAGTCATAACGGACCAGCCGATAAAAGAAATACTGTCAAAACCAGAAACCGCAGGGAGATTGCAAAAATGGAATATCGAATTAGGAGAATACGACATACAAAACAGGCCAACAATATCAGTTACGGGACAAATCTTAGAAGATTTCATAGTAGAACGCCCAAAGGACGATGGGGAGGATGACTCAATGGAAGTCGGAGAAGAACTCCCGTAACCGTGGATCCTATTCATAGATGGTTTATCCTGCATAGATGAATGTAGATCAGGACTAATACTAACAGACCCGGAAAGGACGGAGTTCACTTATGCCTTAAGATTTCGCTTTGGAGAAACAAACAACGAAGCTGAATATGAAGCTCTGATAGCTGGGCTAAGAATAGCAGAACTAATGGGAATTAAAAATTTACAAGAAAATGTAGACTCAAGACTTGTGGCTAATCAAGTGAACGGAACATACATAGCTAAGGAATCAGGAATGATTCAATACATGGATAAGGTAAGAGAGCTCTTAAGTAATTTTTGGATGTTCTCTATCAAGCAAGTTCCTAGAAGCGAAAACAAGAAGGCAGACGCCCTAAGCAAAATGGCATCTACCAGCTTCGCACATCTGAAAAAACAAGTGCTAGTATAAGAACTCAGTCAAAAGTCAATAGAGGAAGTAGTAGTACTCGCAGTAGTGGAAGAAGAGGGGCACACCTGGATGACCCCAATAAATCAATACCTGACAAAGGAGATACATTTAGCAGAACCAAAGAAAGCAAGAGCAGTTAAGAGAAAATCACAACGGTTTGTAGTGATTAACGGGAAACTTTAAAAGAAGTCTTTTCTCGGACCATGGTTGCGTTGGGTAGGACCCTGATGCACGTACGAAACACGTTCGGGGTCAAAGGAACCTCTTTTTCTTCGAGCTAGTTTTTCAACCACCTAGGCAGTGAACCTAATCGTTGTAGCGTAGTATTGGGTAAGCCACGGGGATTGATATCGTTCTCTAGAGGAATAGGAATGCTATCAAGAAATTCATGACGAGAAGGTGGGGTTGAGGATGATTCTTTTTTTTTTTTAATCTTTTTATTGGTTTTTTAGAAATCTAAGGTAAATATCTTGAGGTAATTGGTTTGGGGGGTGGTACTTCTACCAATTACTTCTACTTATCTAATTATCAAATACTACGGGTAGCTAGGTCTATTTGATGTGTGCTCGTATGATGATTAAAAATGTGTTAACCTAGATACTATTACTCCCTAGTTATCTTTAATTGGTTGGTTGAATTGTCACACCTTATCTTAACGCATTGTATTCCTAAAGGTCGTAGGGACTGCATAGCCTCTAGTTCTTTAAGGTCATCTCTCGGGTTTAGCATACGAAATCTGAAAGCCCTTAAGCTATTTCATTCATAAGCCTCACTTTCAATAAGCCTACTCAAGCATTAAATACAACGAATGATGCCTAGTTTCACTCCTAAGCCAATTTACAATTAAGATAAGAAACAACCTAACAATAATCAACAACTAGGTTTCATAGATCTAAGCAAACAAACAAGAAATTTAGCTAGACATGGTAAACAAGCAAGCATACACACAATCAATCGAAGACATAATGATACTTTGGATTAAAATACTTATTTGAATGTGTAAAATAGGGTTTGAGACCCTAAGATACTATCCAAAACGGACTACAAACGAATTAGTGTTTTTACTCCAAAAGTTTACCTACTTAATTGCAGAAAAATCGAATTCTATATATAGATTCACACTTGCGACGGCGTCACGTTTTGGATGGGTCGTCGTCAGCTCGCCGTTATTAGGGTTTCTTTCTGGCCAAGTCATCGATGAGACGGCATCACGTTGGAGTTGTGACGTCGTCAGTCTTCATATGGGACGTCGTCTTGATTCAGATCTGGGCCATCTGAGTAGAAAGTTGTACGTGACGCCCTTCTTCTTTAGAACGTGACGCCGTCAGGCTTTGTGTCCATAATTTTCACTGAGCCGTCTAGTGCATGTTTTGATCAAATCTTCATAGATTGACGGCTTCGCCTTTTAATTGGGACGCCGTCAGGTTCTGTTTGAGTGGCTTCGATCTTGACTTTGCCATTTTCTTCATGTATTTGCTCCTTTTCGTCCAAATGTGCTTGATTCCAGCATTTTTCTTCCAAGAGACCTAAAAAGTGAAAATGAATGAAATTAAGCAGTAACGAAAATAAAAGTGGTCGATTAAGTGCTTAAATGAACCCCTAAAAATGTACGTTTTAAATCCTTATCAAATATCCCTACACATGGTATTTTCTTGTCCTCAAGCAAATGTGCTTTTGGCCAATCAATTTATAAGTTAGAGGCCATGAAGCATGGGTTTAAAATAATTCGTAACAAGTAAAAGCGCCACAATAGTCATAACAAGCACGAAAATTATATACTAGCACCTCACAAGGGGTGTTTGGATTCTCTCATCTCTCAGGTTTATATGAAATATAATAAATGGAAGTGGAAGATAAACACTCATTACTTGGCATAGTACATAGATTACCATAAGCTTGAGACTAGATCAAACCTCCACCGCTTTGGCGTAAGCACCTAGGAACAACTATCTAAGAGGTCTTTGCAAGGGTTTTAACGTTAGGCTTACGGTAGGGAAACAAAGGGTTTTGTTGGATAGGGGATATTTAGTGGTGGCAAGTCAAAAATCTTATGTTACAAGCATGAAAAGTGTGGTGTTGCTAAGCCAAGACTCGACTCACTAGCTCTAGATAACTTGAAACAAACAAACATAAATTTAAAGACATAAACATAAAGATAGATGTAGGATGGCAGCCCGTATGTTTTTATTCATTTTTTTTGCATACATTTTAACTCTACCATCCTCTATGATAACATCAAAATATAAGGGATTTGTAGGAGCATCCCTACACTTGAGCTTTTATTTCTCTAACACTAATTGACCCGATTTAAAAAGATCAAAACACTTGTAGTATTTAATTATATAGATAAAGGGAATTTGAATTTATCGTTCTTTCCCATTACTCCATAAACTATTAATTTTACCCATAAGTCCCAATCATCCTAAAACTGTATACAAAAGATATGACTCAACATAGCAACCATGAAAGTAACTAGATATTTGAACTAAGGGTTTAGTAATGATCACAATAATGCACTAAAGGTGAGTACATACAAGGTAGGCTAAGGCGATTTGGGTGTACATTTGGGGGTGGATTGTAAACAATGCTCTTCATTGATATTTTGGAAAACCGAAACATCACGAGAACCACGAAAAAGATAGGCTCCGAGGGGTTAACTAGGGATATTATGTACTAAATATGAGTACATCGCAAGGGTGTGGGGTAATTACTCGACCGATGTGGAAGATGTAATTATAATACAGGTTTCAAACAAGGGTTATCGTAATGCCTCTTATCACTTAGTTATTCCTAACTACACAAGTGTAGTCTCACTAGCGATCTCGGAATGCATCACAAAATAAGTTCTAGAACCTATTATACTACCAGTACACTCTCTAAGCATTAAAGGTGAATGCTGTAACACCCTCAAATCTCGGTACATCAGAAGACTTAATCAAGTTTCGGGGCGTTACTTTATGATTGGAATCTCACACAAGTATAGCAAACAAGATAGTCGTTTTCATTCAAAAGCCAATCCAAAATTTAAATATTCAAAACATAAATCCAAAAATGTAAATATTAGGCCCAAACATGATTTAATAAAAATAGGTCCCCATAAATTATCAGAGTCAAATATGATCCTTGAACCCCGCCTTCTTGCCAAGCTTCCACCGATCACGTTTTCCAAACATCATTCAAATTCGTGAAAAACATGCTAAAAGCTCAGCTTACGCTGGTAAGTTCATAGGTTTAAATTCAATAAAATCATAGTGGACCTGAAGGAGTTGATTTGCTATGCAAGACCTAACATAGATAAACACCGTTTGCACACACCGATCCTACCCCGGATCACCAACCATATCCCACATTCAGGGATTACTCGGGCCCAGTGACTCTAGTCCAGCACTGTCGTGGCAAAATCTAGAACAATTGCCAACCCCAGACTAGGTCGAGGTAGAAGTCTATTCTTAGCTAGGCAACGGTTTAACCTAGACTAAGGCAACAACTACCGCACATCTATCTAAACAGTCAAGCATATAAGCAAATCCAAATATTTTTAAAGGTCCAAAAACAGTAGCATGATTCTCACCCCAATTTAGTTAAAAACGAGATAAAAGTGGGCTATGAAACTCAACTCAAGCAAGAAACGCATTTAATAAACACTAGCGTAAGATAACAGGTAATCACGGCACAACAACTATCGACTCGGCACAACCTATTAATGTAAACTCTCTTTAGTATATTATTCCCAAAATCCACGTTATCTACCCCAATGTATTCCGTTTCGTTATTTCCAAAAATGTCTCGTTTAACTATTTAATCCTAGTGTTTGGTATCCTCATGTGGGTGTATCGACTCAATATGATGCCATGAATGCACTCAATCAACCAATATGCAACACTACGCAACACAATATGAAACTCCATTCGACACAATGAGATGTCTAAGTGATAAGCTCCATAGTCTAATAAGTTTAGAAATAAATAGTAGACCTTATCGAATTCGTCAACTCGATAAAATCAATCATTCATTTGTGTCACTTATTATTCCATAAAACGGTCGCATCCTAACGAGTCATAAGGATAATTCACCCCTTAATATTTTTACCCAACGTGCCTAGCGGGTTCTTATTAGATTCGTCAACCTAATAAGTCCGCTACCCACATGGATCGACGCTATTAACGTTAGGTTATCCGTAACCCATGCACATAACGTAAGTAAATAAATACTTGAAAAATAGTATTAAATGCCCATAATTGGCATATTTCGATAAACGTGTACTGAAAACATTAATTGTTTATTTATTAGAAAACAATTCCATTTTTAGTCATTAATTTCCGTTTAAGATAGTAAATAACAAGATAACTCTTGTTATCGTTATTTTTGGTATAAAAACCTTTTTATTATTTAAGTTTCATAGTTTATTAGCATTTTCATATAAATATATATTCCGTCAAATTCCAACATTAGTTTCATATCGTTATTCGTTTCGAGTCAACAAGCACGAGTCATAACTTCTCGGCTTTTAATCAATCAATAGTCCAAACTATACTAAAGTCCATGTTACGGCTTTGTCGGAGTCAACTATTGACTAAAAAGTCAAAGTAACACCGACGTAGCTCAAAGTTGAAAATTATATATATCAAGTCCATTTTAAAAGTCATAATAGCGCAATTCAATCTCAAATCAACCCAAATCAACCTCGCCAACCAATCAACCAACCAAATATACCCGAAACCAATGTTATGAACCTAATGGTCATGACACGATCGCGGTTAAGACCACGTGAACCAAACAAGCTCTAGAAGCTTTTCGGCTCCACGCGTCTCATTCGAACACCAACAATATCAACCAAAAAGCTACCAAAACGACCTGACTCGGACCCAAGGTCCATGTGGGTCACGTACGCAACCCAAAGGCCATGTACGTGCCCTAGGTTGCTCGTACCCCACTCCTAACCCATCCAAACATCACCAAATCAATACCACAACATCCAAACACAATCAATCAACCTTCAATCATCAACCAAACATCAATCCCATCAACTATTCCTAATCAAAACATAAAACTTAACCTAAAATGCGAAAACCCAACAAAATAATACACCACATGATACCAAATCACTAGCTACATGTTTATTTAAGTGTTAATTAGATTTAATCCCATGTTTAAACCAAAAGCCCTAAATTTTTATGTATGTACGAATTGGAAACAAGCCATACGTGGCTTATTATAGCTTAAACAAGCTTTACCCATGTTCCATTTACCTCATTCAAGCCTGATCTACAATATTTGATGAAAACCCTAAAAGTACGAATCTTAATCTTAAGATTTGGAGGTGTTAATGAAGGTTTTAGTGAGAGTATTATATATGGATAGAAAGAGGGAAAAAAGATCTACAAGATAGTGGTGGAGGTGTAATTTCACTTGCCGGAAAATGGCCGGAAAGTGGCCAGAATAGGGGGCGGCTATGGGTGGTGGTGGTGGTTAGGGTTTATGTATTTTTGGTAGAGAGAGAGAGAGCAGAGAGAGAAAGGAAGATGTTGGTGATTTTTAGAGAGAGAAAGTGAAGAGTGAAATGAAGAGAGTGAGGGGGTATTTATACTTAGAGATAGGGACTCAAAACTAAATAATTTTGGGGGAAGGGTGGCCGGCTAGGGGAGAAAGAGAGGGGTCGTGGGCGTCAATTTTGTAAACTATCCCGTTTACCCATTCCCGAGCTCATATATTGTCCCCTGAGTGTCCCACGACATTCATTCGACTTTCTATTATCGTTATTTACGTTTTTCCACGAGTTTTGACTATTTATTTGCTAACTTTCGAGTTACGGTCTAAAAGTTACAATATTTCTCGTTTTAGGCTTTTCTAGTGCCGTATCGAATAGTGCCTACCAAAAAGAGTTAAAACTCATACGATAACTCGTTCAATAATGAAATTAATCATAAAAACCAATAGACGATATAAAATCAAGTCACGGTTGATAAAAATAGTGTTAAAGGCAAAACTCGGTTTAGTTTAACGTAATGCGGTTACCTAAGATAAACTCCCTAAATTGCCAATTGTCACAGCCTCCCAGCCTCAGAAGAAACCCGTCCCGTGTTTCACTCCGAGTTGCTTGATGTCATGAAAAGTTTAGGATACTTCCTACGGAAAATGTCCTCACGTTCCCAAGTGAACTCCGGTCCATGTCGGGAGTTCCAACGAACATTGATAATCGGAATACAGCTATGCTTCAGCCGTTTAACCTCATGGTCCATAATCTCAATCGGTTCCTCAACGAAATTCAATTTCTCATCAATACATATATCTCTTAAAGGTATGTTTTCCTCTCAAATACATTTCTTAAGATTACTAACGTGAAAGACATTGTATACACCGCTCAATTCGATGGTAGCTCCAGCGGTATGCTATCGTCCGCTTCTTTCCGTGATTGGAAAGGGACCAATGTATCGGGATTGAGTTTTCCACGCTTTCAAAATGAACTACTGCTTCCAAGGAGAAACCTTTAACATAACACGATCTCCAACCTAAAATTCTAAGCTTTTACGTCTCCTATCGGCATAACTCTTTTGTCTATCACGAGCGGTTTGCAAACGGTTTTGAATTTGAACTATCTTCTCAGTGGTTTCTAGGACAAGTTCGGGACGTGTAAGTTGATTTTCGCCAACTTCAGCCTAACAAACAGGTGAACGGCATTTTCAACCATATAATGCCTCAAATGGAGCAGCCTTAATGCTAGAATGATAACTATTGTTGTATGAGAATTCGGCCAAAGGGAGGTGTCTCTTCCAGCCTTTTCTAAAATCAATAACATAGGCTCTAAGCATGTCCTCTAAGGTCTGAATGGTTCTCTCACTTTGACCATCGTTTTGAGGATGATAAGCAGTACTCATATCTAGGTTTGTTCCTAACGCTGACTGTAAGGATCTCCAAAAGTGGGAGGTAAAATGGCTATCTTGATCGGAAATGATAGATATCAGTACTCTATGACGTGATACTATCTCCTTAAGATACAGTTGAGCGAGCTTGTCAAGGCTATCGGTCTCACTAATGGCTAAGGAGTGAGCAGACTTAGTTAAACAATCCACGATTACCCAGATAGCGCCATTGCCGCTAGCTGTTCTCGGTAATTTGGTGATAAAGTCCATGGTGATTTGCTCCCATTTCTATTCTGGGAGTTCGGTTTGAACTAAGAGTCTTGAGGGTTTCTGGTGTTCAGCCTTTACCTTATAACAAGTCAGGCACCAACTGACATACTGAGCTATATCGGCTTTCATGTTCGGCCACCAATAAAGTTTCTTAAGGTCCTGATACATCTTATCGGCTCCTGGATGAATAGAGTATTTTGATTTTTGCGACTCATGCATAATCAACTCACGGATTCCACCATAAAATGGTATCCATCTTCTGTCTTTGAGGCATATATAAAGTTCCATCGGAATGCTTCAAAAAGCCGTTTTCACTTTCTACCATTCCATGCAGATTCTCGTAAGGACGGTTCTCTTCTTTCATTGCCGCAGCTTGAGCGGATAAGATTTGAGATGGTAGGGGCGAAACAATGGTTATTCCTAGGGATCGAATGAGTAATAGTGGAATGTTCTCCTTACGACTAAGTGCATCAGCCACGACATTAGCCTTACCAGGATGATAACGAATCTCACAATCATAATCACTAAGCAATTCTAACCATCAACGCTGTCTCATATTCAGTTCCTTCTGATCTAAGATATGCTTCAAGCTCTTATGGTCGGTAAACACTACACACTTGGTTCCATACAGATAATGTATCTAGATCCTAAGGGCAAACACTACAGCACCTAACTCAAGGTCATAGGTGGTGTAGTTTTTCTCATGCTTCTTAAGTTGTCAAGATGCATAAGCAATCACCTTCTCCCGTTGCATCAAAACAGTGCCTAAGCCTTTATGCAAAGCGTCGCAATATACGACAAAGTCTTCGCCTTCAGCAAAGCTAGGATGGCGACTACACAACTTCTCCTTCGTGGTTGAAATGCTTCTTCTTCCTTTCTCCCCATTCATACTTAACGTCCTTATGTGTCGGTTTGTCACGACTTAGCTATTTTGGAGAATCCTCAATGAATCTCCTATAATAGCTTGCTAAACCTAGAAATCATGGATTGTGGTTCTTAGAGCGCCCATTTCTTAATGGCCTCAATCTTAGCTGGGTCAACATGAACTCCTTGACTATCTATCACGTGACCTAAGAATTCCATGGACGGAATCCAAAATTCACACTTAGAGAATTTGGCATACAGCTTCTCCTCTCTCAACAATCCTAAAATGAGCCTCAAATGCTCTTCGTGCTCCTCACTACCCTTGGAGTATATCAAGATGTCATCTATGAGCACTATCACAAACTTATCCAGGTATGGATTACATACCCGGTTCATGAAATCCATGAAAACAACTGGCACATTGGTCAAACCAATCGACATCACTTGGAATTCATAGTGTCCATAACGAGTCCTAAACGCCCTCTTAGGGATATCCTCCTCTCGAACTCTAAGCTGGTGATAACCAGATCGTAAGTCGATCTTAGAAAAGACACTAGCTCCTTGGAGTTGGTCGAATAGGTCATCTATTCTAGGTAACGGATATCGATTATTCACCGTCAACTTATTCAACTCCCTATAGTCAATACACATCCGAAACGATCCATCCTTCTTCTTCACAAAACAACATCGGTGCTCCCCACGGTGACGAACTTGGTCAAATGAATCCCTTCTCTGGCAATTATGCCAACTATTTAGAAAGTTCCTCCAATTCTCTTGGAGGCCCGGCCACGGTGCAAAGACCGGTATCAACTCTATTTGGAATTACACTTGTCGGACAGTGGAACTCGCGATCGTCGAGAAACACATCCGAAAATTCTCTAACGACGGGTACATCATTAAGGTGTCTTTCACTCTTCTCCTCGCTTTTAAGAAATTCGAGCCAAGAAAATACAACCTCCTCTATCGATGTACTTCTGGGCCTTAATACAAGAGATGATGCTCAACCGGGAAGGACTTCCATAGTCGCTCCGATCTCCTTGTATGCTCAAAACTTTTCCGCCATACGGTACATGCACGATCTTCTCATCGCAGATGAGGTATGCACCGTTCTTTAACAACTAATCCATTCCGATAATGACGTCAAAACTCCCCAAGGTAACTGGTAATAGGTCTATGCTACACGGGCGGTCTAGGAAACATCAGGTACAACCTCGAACTACGGTGTCTATCTTCTCCCTATTCCCATTAGCTAATTCCACATCGTAACTAAACCCTAGAGGTGTTTGGGAGATTACTAGTAATGGCATAAAATTCGTGGATACGAAACTCATATCCGCACCGTTATCAAACAGTATGGAAGCATAGCGATTATTGAGAAGGAACGTACCCATAACTACATTAGGGTCCTCACCAGCTTCCTTCCAAATAGCATACACACGCGTTGTTCCCATGTCTCTCTGCTGATTCCTAGTACCATGGTTGTTAGGATCATATTTATGGATGATTTGGTGATTTGGGAGGTCTTGAAAGATGGAAGAAAGCCATCTTCAAGTTAAAGAGAAGCTAGAGAGAAGGAAAACTAGTGTGTGTATTATTGATAAAAGGTGAAAGTTTACATTAAGAGTCTCACCCTCCATGGAAGTATGGAGGTATTTATACCCAAACACTTACATCTATCACAAATGACATAACAAGCCCTTGTGTTTAAGGTAACAAAGATAGAAAATGTAATCCCGCCAATGTCGCTCCATTTACGAGTTAGAGCAATTCCAACAATCTTCCCCAATGGGATGACATAAGTGATTACTTACAACATTTACTACAAATATAGAAAACAAATGAAGAAAGGTCTTCATAAGCTCTTCAAGTGCCGAGGATGATGAAAGTTTATGCTCTTTGTCTTCTTCTTGTACCTTGACTTGAGAACTGCTTTTCTTCACTTGTAGGCAAATGATGTAATATGCATAAATTGGATTAACTTCCCAATTCATGCCGTATGTCTTTAGACTTCTCAGACACTCCTTTTGGCGAAGTTTCAATCGACTTCCCCTAATCGACAACCGCCTTCAGCAGATTTGAAACTTTGATGTAGTGGACATTCCTCTAACTTTAGAAGTTTTCAAGACGCAATGGAATTTGTAGATGAGCAAGAAACCACACAAGGTAATCGACTTATTTCGTAAAATCGGTTCGGGGTAACATGCAAGAAATAAAGAAGATCTTCTCACGTATGTAGATGCTTCACACCAAACAAATCACGAAAGACTAAATGAAAGGACTTCCCTAATGTTGCGACCATCGTAATAATTGTTACCAATGAATCGCAATTACTCGATAAATGACCGTGTGTGAGGCATCACAACATCATATTTAGGTAATTTCACGCATGATAACTCTGTGAAAGTGAGACGATAACACCAACTTGAGAAATTTTTACCACTGATTGTCTCATTTCTTCACCCTGATTGAAGAAATTGATGAAAGGAGAGGGTTTTCGAAAAAAAAAATCCAAAAACATCAAAGGAAGCAAACACCACCTATACTCTCTTCCCACCGATGTTTTCAATGAATCAGAATCATACACCACGTATGTTGATGATGAATTGGAAACATCGAAACCATGTATGTTCAATTAATCGAACAAGTGTGAAGTACCATAAATATCTCGTGAGAATCAATCGATAAAACTTCTCTACTGTATACTCTTCTCGACTTACTCTTTACCGAATTCCATTATCATTCGACGGCTTTTGTAGTGACTATCGATGGAGAAAACCCAATATGACGAACTTGAGATCAAGTAGTATAACCCGAACTTGTGACTTAAACTTGCACTATTGTCGACGAAGAACCCTTTTTCTTAACTCCATCGAAAAAGGGAAACTTAAAGTTTCTCAAATTATCCACGCCTTTAGTGTGACACTTGAGCACAACAACGTAACTCCTTAAAAGTGATAGTTATAAGCTGTGAGCACAATAACGTAACTCCTTACATCAGGTTCAACTAGATAACCCAAGTCTTTGTCGTTCAAAACGGCTAAAGCTCGAACAAGGATCTCGAAGAATCATGCATCCAACCAACCCCGATATCTTCAAGATACTAAGTACACGCACCCGTGAAATCCCACTTCAACCTCAAATAAATAATAGTGAATTCGCGCCGTAGTCACATCTTACGGTTACATGCTCAAAACTAGCCTTCATTAACGGTTTAAGTGAATTTGATAATGGTTTCCTGATTCTTGTCAAAAATGTATCCCCGTGAAAGTTTATCATACCAAAATTACCACTCTTTAATGAATAACAAAAATTTGTATCCAAAAGTTTTTATATCACAAAAATTCGGATGACAACTTTTGTTATCATTTCATTCAAATTCAAAGAAACCCTCGTCCAGTCGGATGCATATCATTGCAGTCCAAAAATCATAATATCCCTCAGCCATTAAGGCCCACGATCCAATCCAAAAGCGGGTAAATATCCAATTCTCAAAGTGCATGGCTGAGGCCCATACATAACCGGTTATATAGATGATACCTAAACACATATAAACCCTAAAACAGATATCTCTCCTCAAAAACTCCGCCTACCAACTTAAAACATTTCACAGCACCAAACTTTACTCTCATATCAAATGTGATAATATCAATCTCAGATCCATCACATCAATTGAATCTCACAATCACAAAACTTTTATAACCACGAATCACTTGAACCAGGAACCTAATCCACGAACTGAATTTCTTTGAGGTTATGACCACCGGCTTCAAGACTTGTAATCGACAGCAAGATCTTAGAAAAGGTCTCGGGTAGGTTTGTGATTGTAGTTTTTTGGTTATATTCGTATTGAGCTTCAGTCAACGAAACATAAGATAGACAATAACATACTTGTTATTTGTCCATCTTTACATTCGGAAAATAAATAAACCATGAGCGAGTCTCTTAACAGAAAGATCAAGGATGATAAGGTTCAAAGAAAAAATCTGAAAAAGATTAAACTTGAACCGTACAGAGATCTCTTGTAATTAATTCTTTTTAGTCTTGTTAAATTGTTGATTGATTGAGAGTTGATGGAGTGTTGTGAGGGTTATGGGTTGAGTCTAGATGAAGGTCGGATTTAGTTTTGGTCATTCTTGGACTGGTGATGTTCTTGACAAGGACTGAGGTCGAACGAGTTTTGATAAATGGTATGTGGTATATTGTGGTAGTGGTCAGTCAAATTTACGGGTAACTTGTGTCAATTTTACGCATAACTTCTTCTTTCTTAAGCGTAAGCATTTTGTTACGCGTAACTTTTCTTTCTTATCCTTATGCGTAGGCTTTTATTCTTATGCGTAAAGCATGTCATTCTTAAGCGTAAGTCTGCTTATGCGTAAACCAGACTTAGGCGTAAGCCTAGGCTTAGGCATAAAAGCATACGCGTAAAAATTCCTACGCATAACTTCATAGTTATGCGTACTATTTCTGTAGATTCTCCTTAGGCGTAGAAAATGAGGGTTTTGACCCTTTGACTTTTTTTTTTTCGGCGAGTTTTTCCGACCACTTTTTCTGTTCAGCTTCAAAGTTACCCAGAAAGATGCATAAAAACTGCTTCTTTTTTACTGGTTGGACCACAAATATATCACGGTTTTGTTTGGTATAAAATGATTCACACGACACAGTTTTATATATCTTTATTTAGACCAACAAAGGACACAAAACAAATGAATGTATATACAAAACTGATGTAAACAGGTTGGAAGTTTTTGACCATTTTGATACCAAAAAAAAAAATAAAATGTAGAGAATGTTATAACCAAAAAGTGTAAAAAAAACATTAATAAGTACTTGTTATAACAGCCTTAAAGATGATGAATTTGACAAGAAAAACATCACTAAAATCAACCATAAATCACAAACCGACCCTGCTCTTGATACCAATGTTAGGATCGTATTTATGGATGATTTGGTGATTCGGGAGGTCTTGGAAGTGGAAGAAAGCCATCTTCAAGTTAGAGAGAGAAGCTAGAGAGAGAAGGGAAAACTAGTGTGTGTATTATTGATAAAAGGTGAAAGTTTACACAAGAGTCTCACCCCTCCATGGAAGTATGGAGGGGTATTTATACCCAAACACTTACATCTATCACTAAATGACATAACAAGCCCTTGTGTTTAAGGTAACAAAGATAAAAAATGTAATCACGTCAATGTCGTTCCATTTACGAGTTAGGAGCAATTCCAACAATATTTATTAGGTTCTCCACAACCTCACGCTTCACAAGGTTTAAGCCATTACTTCCACACCTCGGTTAACAAATTCTCCTACATTAACGGGATTTCCTCTCATCCACGGCTCTCGGCACTCATTCTTGTAGTGCCCCTTCTTTACACATCCAAAACAGGTAACAGTGGTCTTCCAGTCCGCTCCTTGCGCAGTTTGAGCCACAGCAAGTGGACGAGACCTATAGTCTTTGGCCATGTGTCCTACCTTAGAGCACTTCCTACACACATTCGGGCACAGTCCATGGTGGTGTCGGTTGCAACGACCACACATGGGTCTACTACCTTTATAACCTTTTTTTTCTCCATTTCCTATGGCAAACACCCTGACTGTCTCGTGCCGTTTGTTGCCATTCCCTTTAACAAATTCATTCCTCTTCCTCTTATCACTCCTATCACTCTTACCCTTGTCTCCTACTTCTAATACATAAGAGTCCATCAAACGCTGGGCTACAGTAATTGCCTCATGAAAATTAATCGCTTCGCAATGATGACATCATTTCGGTGGCTAAAGGCAATCCATCAAGATACCTCTCAATCTTAAGGTCGCGTGCGAACCATATTAGGGCAAAGCAATGATAACTCTTGAAAACGACGATTGTAAGTCATCATGTCGCATACTCTTAACCTTATGGTTCCGTAACTCGATCTCTAACTTTTTAACTTCATTCCTAGGACAAGAAGTCTTGATCGTGAGAGTATTAAACCGAGTCCAAGTCATGCTATAAGCTACATCAATTCCTACCGATGTGTGATAGTTATTCCACCGTGTCAACGTCATTCTTCGAGGTAAATGTTGCATACTTAACCTTACAATCCTCATCACAATTACTAACGGAAACACATATTCGCTTTCTCCAACCACCTAGTTAGATAAACTACTCCCCCGCCTCCAAACTCGATGGGATGATGTAATCGAACTCTTTGTAGGTACAACCTCGAGTTCGATTCAAGATTGGGGTTCCACCAGAGGTGTTAGAGAGATTAGTCTCATTTAGCAGCTTAGCGACACGTCAAGGCCACTAATCGGGTCAATGTGGGTTGGGTTCACTGGTGGAGGGTTTTCCGAACAGACCATTCTCAAGACGGTCACAACATTCGTGTTTCCTACACCGGGTTATCGTTGTTCGTGTTCTCAATAGGTGGAGTGGTCGGGGCGGACGACGACCTCGACGGATGTGGGCAACCTCAATAGCGGTTGCTCGGTTGTTCCTAAGCGGGTTTCGTCTAGTTGCCATCATTCTGAAGGAAAGAATAATAGTTCCATAAGTTCACAATTCACGCTCTAAAAATAGAGTTGGGTTCCAAGGATCACCAAATAATGCTCGAATACCTAATCAAGGTTAACAAGGATAACGCTATACCAACACAAAACAATCATAGACCGAACCATAACTAAAGGATGCACGTTCCAATAACCATAACTCATAGGTTTCAAGGTGGAATACATGAAAGGATGCAGGGAAATCAGAAACGAGCCTAATAACGATACTAATAAGATAACTAGGATAAACCTATATCTCGAATCAAGTACTACTTAGTTTCAAGATTGTATAAAGCCATGAATTTAACTCCATCTAGCCACGTCTACGAATATCACTAACTGATCTCCTAACCTCGTCCATCCCTCCCCTGAGGTATGAAATCTCAAGACGCTGAGAGCTGCAATCTCTCCTCAGATTCGCAACTTCTCTCTCCATCATGGCGACCCTACGCTAAAGTGCATGGTCTGCTCCTCAGGCTATTGCGAGTCCTCTTCGCAGGTCTCCTACCTGATCGAGGAGCTCCAACATACCCTCCATCAAGATCGTAACCCTCCTAACTACCGCATCCATATATGCTCTCAAGTCCTCTACACTAGCCCGCGATACTCTGACTAATCGGTCTATCAACCTACTGAGACTAATATTCTAGGATATAATCCTCCTCCGGATCGCACCGGTACCTCCATACCCTCGGGCTCAAGCAATCTCCGATGGTATCTCGATCCTAACGGGCTACCTATCTCGTGTGAATGTGGAGGTGAATCAAACCAAAAGGTCAGCCCAGAGAATCGTGCTCAAGCAAAGGAGAACCCGGTCCCGAGAATGTGCAGACTCTACAATGTAGAGTACCCCTTCGGGATATCCTCATCATTCTCCTCCCGAGAATCCTCATCTACATACTTCTCCTAAATCTCATGCTCCTCCTTGACCTCATGCTCCTCCTCGACCTCATCCATAGAGGGAGAGTCCATGAGTTAGAGTCTTTGTGCGGGTAAATCCTGAGGTGGTACAGTAGGGGATCTAGGTCTCCTAAGACATGGTGATGCTGGTGGTGATGATACAAGAGAGTGAGCTCCTAGGTGAATAGGTGATGATGGTGGTCTCACGGACATGCGGGCAGTGCTATAAGCAAGTCTAGGAGTCTGGGCTCATGCTAAGACCTGATGTAAAGTGAGCTGCCTAGATGAGCTAGGGTGATCTGATGATGATGAACTAGAGTGACGGGCAATGTCATAAAGATCACCCTGTGCAACCGTCATGAGAGTCAATGCTGGGGAACTAGCAACAGCAAGGACATCCTCAAACACATCAAAAGCTAGTGATGGCATAGTCTGTGACAATGGCATAGGGTAGATATAAGTGTTCAAAAACAGCTAGTTTTAATAAGCGCATCAACTCAACCAAAACATGTATCACCTAATGAAAGTTTTAAAAGTAGAGGTACCGCATTACTCAAAATATGTGTCAGGTTCCCATATTAGTAACACAAGCATCAATATAAGAAATAAAAAGAAGTAATCGGATGAACTAAACACACACACATACACACGTATGAATAAAGAAGGATTATGCGTAGAGAATGAGTGTATGAATTGAACAACCAACCCTCAAGTGAGGGTTATACAAGAGTATTTATAGGGCAAGGAGCTAGGGCAACACTTCTAGACTCCTTCCCTTCTTATGGGCTTGGGCCAAGGCTTATGGGCCTTCTACATAAGCCTTAGCTTAATAACAAACATAAAGGCCATATTAAGCTAACTATTACAATATGAATCACTAACACTTGAATTAATGTTTAGGAGTGATTCCAACAATCTCCCCCTAAGTGTTGGTGATGAATGAAAGAGTGATAAACGTGTAGGTGCTGATGTAATAGTAGCTTTGACGTCTTCTGACACTCTTCTTTCTTGTGAGAAGAAGTGTCTTGATTCAACAATCTCCTCGGTGTAGAGAAATTGTTTTTTTGAAGTATTCGCTTTGACGCCATCATTTACTTTGTTCTTTGATCTTTGTTCTTTGTGATGGTAGTGATAGTATGTTGTTGTTGTCCATCGTGTCCGCTTCGTTGCTCCGGTGTTCCACGCCTTTCTTTAACATGCTCACACACTCTTTAACGTTGATTTCGTATTGATGAAGTTCTCTTAGTCTTTAAACTTTGTAGATTCTTTGACTTGACGAAGAATCATTCGACTTTGTGTTGCCCTTTGAGAGAACTTCCATTAGTGATGTTGTTGGTATGAGCATGTGAAGAATCAGACGATCATCCGCCCAGAGCTTCCATAAGAAGAAAACATAAGAAATGTTAGTAATAAGCGGATTCGCACTTACAAGTTCGAACTCGAGAGTGTTAACAAAGATAGTGTGAAAACACAACTCTAATTCTCACAAAGGCCGCTCTCGAACCGGAGTCCCACAAGTGAGATAACACGATGTACCAAAGTACATCTAAAGTTCAGATGAGTCCGAGGTACACCAAGCATCACCTCACGATCGTAGACCGCTTGAGACACACTAAGCGTAATCCACGGGAGTTACCAAGTGACCCACCGATGTGGTCGTTTGATGTTGACCCCGTAGGAGTTTCCATTCAATCATCGAGGATCACATGTGAACCTCTCATAAATGTTCTCAATAGATTGCTAAGATCCATGAAGGACACGATAAAGTATCACTATGTTTTATTGTTGAACGCCAAGCGATAAAAATGTCAAGTGTACCTAAGAGATCTTTTGATGAATCTCGTGGCTCTAGACTCAATAGTCCGCTTTGGTTTTTTTGAGCGGAGACTAGGGAGAGGGTCTCCTTCTTCAATACAAGCAATCTATAAGAGAAAGCCGATAGTTTACGTAGGGTTCCCTGTGAGAATGAAACAAGCTTCTGTTGAGAGAAACTTGAGTGGCTAAGAAGGTTTTAGTGCATGCGTCACTGGGTCCATGACGACTTTGATCTTCAATACCGGTGTCATCATGTGACAACCAGTAGCATATGAATTGAACCCGGTGTTTGCCCTAAGTTGAATAATTTGGAGGGTGTTGAAACGTTAGACCTTGATAGATCTTGAGCACTCGTAGATCGTTAGTGTAGCTTATGTAATCATAAACAAACTAATAGAAAGTCTTGAATACTTGTATTCTATAGTGGAATATAAACACAAGTAATAACACAAATAACTAAGAACTTCGTTGATCCTCTATGGATCGTTTTATATTACTAAAACTTTGTTTTTCAAGTCGTACATAACTCATACTATTGTGTTCCTTTTATAGACAAGGAACCCTAACCCGTTTCCCAAGAAACGTATAAACATAAAACTAAATATGATATACATTATAACTTCCTAATAAAGCTCATGCATATCCTAACTAACTATAGAATACGCTGAATAACTATCTCTCGCAGAAAACATCTACACGGCTTCACTACTTCAAGCAGATTCCACACTACTTCAATAGAATCCTTCAAAGAAGAATTTCAAAGATAATTCATACTTCACATAATTCCCAACAATCCTCCCTAAACCGGAATTTGACTTGGTTAAGTTCCGTTTCTTGATAGATCTTTAACACCGCAGAGCTAGAGGATTGTACACGAACAAAGAAGAAGAAAGAATCAAAAGAAGAACACCTCGATGATGTCAAAACTTTGAAACGCCAAATCTTTGCAAAGAATAAATGACAACAGTACATCAAAACATATTAGTTTCATACTATTATCATCACATCCGTGTGTGTTAACTCCTCGTGAGAGGTGAATCATTGAAAATAATGGATTTGATGTATCTTTACCAATAACCATCACTACCGGAGTAGCCAAATGTTTAAGTTCAAAACTATGGTACATCGATAACCATCGATTTATAAGCAAATCAAGAACCATGAACGGATTTAAAATGTCTTTACCGTAGCCGCTTGCTCAGACTAGTCAATTTTAGGTAGAAAGAATCCCTTGGTGAAGTGAGTACCAAATATGGTATTCCACGCTTTACCACAAGCCATATACATGTGGGCTAGTCAATTCTTGGATTCCAAAAGGAATAAACCATGGTGAATTGATGACCGAGACAACCCTCAAAGAATTAAGCATGGGTGGTTGCAAACCCTATGATTTTGAGCAAACCATTACTACTATCAACAGATTTGATGTGTCTTTACCAAAGATGTACCTTTGGACTAGTCAACTCTTTGATGCACACAAGGCACATCCGTGAGTCAATAACCATGAATAATGTACAACAAACCCGCAAGAAAAGTTAGATAAACTCAAAAATATAACTAGTTTTTTTTTTTTTTTTTTTTTTTTTTTTTGAACTAAGAAAGAAATAAAACAAAACAAATATTACAAAATATACAAAATACTAGAATCAAGATGATGCTTTATGTTGTAGAAGCGAGTCTTAATCACTCCAACACATTGTTCGCATGTAACTTATCATTCCCAACCGGATCGTGGAACTTTCAACTTCGCTAAGCATTCTCTCCAACAAGGACATGCATAAAGGATAAATCTTATCCGAGAACATGCACACAATCATACCACATTTTGTCTCCAAAGACATGCACACATGGCATAGGATAAAATCTCCAACTCTCAACCTTCCACTTATGTGAATTCTTCCAAATAGAATACCCTTTACCATCCGGAAATTGAGAATCAAACAAAACTTGAAGATCACCCAAAGAAATATAAACCAAAACCCCGTGGTGAATGAGTAGCATAATGCTTAGTGACAAATCCATACAGTATTCAAATCATGTCTATCCACCAAATGAAAGATTTCCTTCAAGAAGTTGAACTGCATAGTAGAATTATCCAGCCGATAAATAGTGTTAAGCTCCCCATCTGTCAAAGTCCTTAGTTAACACATCATGAGATCCCTCAGGAAAAACATTAGCAGATCCTTCTCTAATAAAAGTTGACTCAGCAGCCTTTAGATTCAAAGAATGATCTCTGAGTGATTTATGAATCCTAGATGTATATGTCCTATCTGATCTCACAGATCTTCTTAAAGTAACATGTCTCCTTTTAGACATCCTTTTCTTCCTCCTACCTGGTATATAAATTCCCATAGATACAGATGATGGAACATCCTCAGACTTATCAGGGACATCTTTAGTATGAGTGGAAGAAGTAGAAAGATACTTAATTGGAACAATACCACGCAAGGCATACATTCTGTCAGCTACTTCTCTGGCCTTCTTTGATTTAGCAGCTGCTTGTTCAGCTTGCTTACCCAATTCTTCGTTTTCATCAATCCATCCTTCCCATTTTGATCCTTAGCTTCTTCGTCGTACTGGTCATGCATATCCAGCATTTGGAATAGATGATATGAGCTAGTAGATGATCGGAGCTAGAATAGGTTAAGTAGATCTTGTATAGAACTGATCTTGTATTTTCATTCGAAGTTGATTGTAAGCTGTAAGCTGTAAGCTATAAACTGTTTCTTGTTATGAATGAGCAATTTAACTTCAGTACTTCTCTTTAGTAGAAATAATTAGCTTAGTACTTCTCTTCAGTAGAAATAATTAGCTCACTTCAGCACTTTGATTTCAGTAGAAACAAGCTTTTAAGCTTACTTGACCAAATTCCAATGACCAACCATGGTGAACTGCAACTTATATATGCAATCTGCAAAACAAAACAGAGAAACACGCAAACCAAACAAAGACACACTAAAAGAACATTAGCAGGTTAGTGTTAGCAAACAAAATTATAAACAATAATATACAAAGTTTACAACATGAATCCTCCCCTGAGGCATATGCCTCCCCTGAGGCCTATGCCTCCCTTTAAACTTTGCAGTTAAGGGTTAAGCATCCCAATATTGACCACAAGGTGTTGAAACCTTGGTCCATCAAAAGCCTTAGTCAAGAATCGCCACATTATCATCTGTGTGAATCTTAACCACTTTTATCAAATGTTTGTCATATGCATCTCTTTATAAAATGGTGCCCGATTTCAATATGCTTAGTTCTACTATGAAAACCGGATTTTTAACAATGCATATGGTACTTTGATTATCAATAAAAATTGTTGTGTTCATGAAGTTATACCCATAATCCAACAATTGATTTTGTATCCAAAGAACTCGTCTACAAACAATTTTGCAAGAAGAACATACTCTACTTCAGAGATGAGATAGCTAGCAATAGTTTGTTTCTTGCACCGCCAAGAAATCAATCTCTTCCAAGGAATTGCAACCTCCGTCATGGATCTCCTATCCGATTTGCACCAAGATAGTCACTATCTCGATTCGTGCCAAACAAATCAAGTCAAACAGACTTGAAACAAATTTCGAACACAAATACAATTAAGATCGGAGAATACAGGGATTCCGGTCGTTTAGTCCCAGGAGACTCAATGGTGTGTTAAACTGATTCAGATGATGGAATGATCACTAAGGATAGTGATCCGTAAAGGTTATGATTAGAAATTACACTCACCGATTGATTTGGAAAGGAATTGGACACGTAATTGGAAAGCACAACAACCAGATCAAAGAAACGAACGCGAAGTTTTAAAAACTACGCACGCACAAAATAAAAAGTGAAAATTAAGAAATAAAAGACCTAAAATATAAAAATGACATTTTTGGAATCCTAAAATAAAAGAAAATTATTAGAAAAGAAAAATTATTTTTAACACTATTTAATTAATTATTATTAATTAAAAACTATTTTAACTATTTAATAAATACTCTAAAATGAAAGAAAATACAAAATAAGGCTAGAAAAATAAACTTATGATTCTGAAAATCTAAAATACTATAAAACTAATTTTAAAACTAAAATATATTTTTCACACTTTTATCTAATTATTATTAATTAATTATTATTTAAAATACACTTAAATACTAGAAAATAGAAAATTAACTTGGAAAAATAAAATTTTAACTTTGAAAAATCTAAAATACTATAAAACTAATTTTAAAACAGAAAATATATTTTTAGACTTTTAATTATTTATTACTAATTATTTATTATTTATTAACTATTTATAATTATAAAAAATACTAAAAAGATA